>CM076970.1:53018137-53063137 GCA_039105355.1 Benthosema pterotum | reverse complement strand
TTTATTTACAGAGCATCAATAAATCATACGAAAATAGCATTTAAATTTCAAATACTAAATTTAAGTAAGTATGTATAGTTAACTAAGTATAGTTCTCGGTTATACACCCTTGTACTGCTGAAGTATAGTTCTCTCGGTTACACACCCTTGTACTGCTGAATTATAGTTCTCTCGGTTACACACCCTTGTACTGCTGAAGTATAGTTCTCGGTTATACACCCTTGTACTGCTGAAATATAGTTCTCACTTTGCAGTGCCAGCAGCCTAGCCTGGTAAAACGACTCCCCCTGCTGGACAACATGCATTACATGAAGAGAGCTCAAAAGCATTTCTTTAAACGATCATAACTTTTGATAACTTTTGATAGGAACGTGCTAGAGACTTACTTTTTTTTAATAGACTCAGACATTTTTGCTCTACAAGCCTGGGGCCGGAGTAAATCATCTCGCGGGCCGGATCTGGCCCGCGGGCCTTGACTTTGACACATGTGGTCTATAGTATGTTCCAAAATGAGTAAATAAAGTCTAGAAAAACAAGCAGCACTTGTCTTGCATATTTAGTTGTTTATATTCTATAGGCCCAACTTATAGCCTTCCTCTCATAGTCAAAACAATGCACCCCCCACACTGCTGGAATAGCCTGGCCTGTACAGTATGTGTGTGTAACATGAGCTTCTGAACTATTCTGAACTATTCATTAGCCCTCATGGTCACTGAACTAATCGGTTTCGTGCACACACTCACGCATTTGATCTTAGACCTCACTCCTGTGAGCTTTCTATCGGCATAGTGGCATGGTGGAATCTCCGCAATAATGCAGCCGTTTATCACTCCGTCTGTAAAGCTTAGTTGGTTTGTCCACTCACAGTTATCAGTATTCTATTGAGGTGCTTGAGTTGTGCTGAAAATCTAAAAGCTGTTATAATAAAATAATTCAATCATTCATTCACACTCACACTCTGTCCTGTCCTTGAAAATGAAAATGTTTAAGCAGGACTGAGAGCATGTTAAGTACTTCAGAAAAGTGTTAGGATTAAGACAACATTTGAGACATTGGCCTCAGGGTTAATGGATGGTTTATGCATTACCTCACTAGCAGGAGTTCTGAGACGTGGAGGGAATGTTAGAGATGGAAACGGCTGAGGTTCCATAATAAAACAGCACTTTTTGCCAAAATGAAGAAGCTAAAATAGCTCCTTTAGGTTTGAGAATCACTGCTAGGGCCGTGAAAATGATCTCTTATCGGAGTCCCTGGCATATCTCGTACAAATGGGTGTGCGTGGGACGATTAGTGTCCATTTGGGTAGCCGATTCCACCACTATCACCTCGTAATTTACCCTAATAGAGTTGGGCAGGAGAGTCCGAGAGTGGATTAAAAAAAAAACTTTTTTAATTGAAAACTACAGCTCTGTGGATTGTAATTCGCAGAGTGGTGATGTCAGAGTCTAGGAGTACAAGAGTCTAAATTATTGTTTAGGAGTCAGAGTCGTTCTTGACAGCGCTCATTCATGAATCCCTTCCCTTCCCATAATCCCTTGCTTCGGGCACGTTCATGGAGGAAATACTTTCGCATTTGGACACCAAATTTTGGTGTCCAAATGCGGAAATAGGCGCACTTTCGGCGGTCTTCCACGTGCTTCAAAGCGCCACTGAGCAACTTGTATTGAAATGAATGGCAAGGGGGCAAGGCTATCGCTCCGGTTATAACTATATTTTATTACTCTATGAGCAGCATGGGCGATATATACCGTATGTTGTACGTTTCAGGAGTTCCCTCTGGGCCGCTACAACAACAAGAAGGACCTGAAGGACGCGGTGAAGAAGATGGCGTACATGGAGCGAGGAACCATGACAGGACAGGCCCTGCGTTACCTGACAGACAGCAGCTTCAGCCCAGCAGGGGGAGCCAGGCCCGGGGTCACCAAGGTGGGCATCGTGTTCACAGACGGACGCAGCCAGGACTACATCGGAGACGCTGCCAAGAAGGCCAAGGAGGCTGGTGAGGAGGCTATAGATGGATGATCAGAGTGCTATAGATGCAACTTTTCAGTTGTCCCCCGAAATAAAGCAGCAGGGTTGGGAAGGAGCGCTTGTTTTATCTGCCGGCTACTACTAGTAGGGCGGGGCGAAGCATAGTTTTACTGAGGTTATGTTTAGGGTTAGTTACCGCATAAAGCACCGTCTAACTCTCACCCTAACCCTAACCCTAAACATAGCCTCAGTAAAACTAGGCTAAACCTAATCCTAACCCTAAACTTAACCTCAGTAAACCTATGCCTAAACCTAACCTAACCCTATCCATAACCTCAGTAAAACTTCCTTCGCCCCGCCCTACTACTAGTACTGTAGTTGGCAGATAAAACAAGCACTCCTTCCCAACCCGCTGCTTTATTTCGGGTGGCAACTGAAAAATCGCGCTATAGATCTATACAAATAACATTGGTTAGTCTGAGACAAGAATGGTTTCTCCTTCTTTAAGCAGAGTTTTGTACTGCTTAATTCCTGAAGTTATTAATTGCAGACTAAAAAAGGAAAACCAAGGCACTCCGTCTTTAGTAAAAAAAAATATAAATAAATAAAAATAACATACTTTATTTAAGAGCAAGGAAACTGAAAGTGAACAACGCGTTTCCATTGAAGGCCTTCATCAGGGTCTATCTGGATCAGTGTTGGGCAGTAGGCCTAACTAGACAATATACAGCAGTGGTCTCAAACTGCCGGCCCGCGGGCCATTTCCGGCCCCCGAGATGATATTTTGTGGCCCCCACCTTAATATGAACGTTTAATATTAATGTGGCCCGCGACGGCCGCAAGTTCCCCCGTCAAATTCCGACCAGGCAACCAAAAGCATTTGCGGGAGAACCGTCTGTTACTATTGACTGCTCATTACTGAGATCCTGTTTAAAGCCCGCCTACTGGCTTTGCCATTTGCACAGAATATGGAGGAACCGGATCTGCACCCTGAAACACGCCCCTCCCCCCCGTACAGTTTAGTTCATTCTGTCGCTGAACTGTCAATCTGAAGAAATGCAATGATGCCATTGGCTGCAGTACGGGCGAGATCCTGTCATGGCGTCTCTCTATCCACCGCTCCTTGTTTACAAACACACGTAGGGAAAATAAAACTTTGCCTTTTTACCAAGGACTGCGTTCGGTTTGATAAATAATGACAGCGTAGCAGTTTTCTAAAGCCCGATACGGGCGGATGCATGGCTTATAAAGCAGCACGCTGAGCTAAGGTAAGTAGCCTAAAACGAGCTGTTGTGTCCCCCTTGCCCGTAGTGAACGGTGTTGTCGTTGCTCCAGGGCAGGCTTACATCTGCGCTGGATAGAGTCATAGCCATCTAGTAGAAAAGTTGCGACATTGTGGGGTCAGAAACCGATCGTGCTGAATTATTTTCAAAGCCCCATCGCGCGACCACTGCAGACAGCATTGCCAGCAAAGATGAGACGTCGCGCAACTGTAGTTTTCAAAGAGGCTAGCGCAAATAAATAAAAGCCTATTTAGGCACGTGTACTATTGGGAAACCAATGCTGCTAGTTGGGCCTAAGTGGCGATTCTGATGGTCTACTCTAGTGTCATGTTTGCAAGACTAGTTTCTCAGTGACACTGACAAACTATATTTTTGATTTTATTTATTTTATGGCACTTCTTTGTAGTGGCTGTATAAGTTCAAAATTGCTGTAGTTGGCTTTGTTAGGAGGAATATAAATTGATAGCTAAAGTAAACATTTTGTTACTGCTTCCTTATTGGTTGTAATTCATGCCATCATAATCAGCCACTTTGTTGATGGGTTGGCTGGTCCAGTTATTTTGTCCAGGTGTATTGTCTGTAGGTTCTATTGTCCAGTAAATAGTTCATTTAATATTGTTCAGTTATTATCAGTATAGTTATTAGTTATAGTTATTATCATCATATCCTTATGTGCTACTGAATGAAACAGATGGCACAGTGGTATATCAAAAGGAAGGAAGGAATAGAAATAGAAAGGAATAGAAATATTAGTATAGAAATGTTATTTGTTTTTTGTGCGACACAACACCACATATGCACACACTCTTTATCCCACATTGGTGAGTCTGAATCTACTTAAATTTAAGTGAAATGAAGGCGAAAATGGCAAAAAAATAGGCTTGAAATGGCAAAAAACGTTTGTCCATGTGACGCGCTGTGGCTGCGGCCCGGCCTCAACCAGGCTCTGCTTCTAGTGGCCCCAAGGCAAATTGAGTTTGAGACCCCTGATCTACAGTATTACTTTATTATTACTTTTCACAGTAATAACAAGTAAAGTAAGGTATTACAAAAACAGAAATAAGTAACAAATTACTTACCTTAAGAATATATTACACAGACACTGTGTCTGTGATACAAAACTTCAGCTCATGATGAACAAAGCAGGGGAGTACAGTAACATTTCTATATGGAGGCTCAGTTGATTTCTGGACTTTTTGAATTGCAGGTTTTAAATATTATGGGTAATTATAAGCCCAGGCTAAATTGTAAAAAAAAAATCAGATTGTTTAGACTATAAAACAAGCCATTGAGCGTTCTAACCATCCCAATGTTTGCGTCTCCCTGCAGGTTTCAAGATGTACGCTGTGGGAGTGGGCAACGCGGTGGAGGATGAGCTGAAGGAGATCGCCTCAGAGCCCACCAACGAACACTACTTCTACACCGCTGACTTCAAGGCCATGACACAGATCGCTAAGAAACTGCAGATCAACATCTGTCAAGGTCAGAAAAATGATAAATTTCAGCTTTCGTCTACTGAAAAAAAAACAGGTTTAAGACCAATTAACACTCATTTTCAAATTTCTCTAATATCAACCTAAAACATGAACCTTGGTTGGAAAAAAAGTTCCTTTAAACTACTGTCTGTAGACAGTCATGCACCCTGTGTGAATCCATTGTTGTTATCTAACGTAAACCTGTGTGTTGGTTCTAATGTTATCTAATGTAAACCTGTCTGTCTCTACAGAGGAAGACCCCTGTGAATGTGACTCTAGTGTTGTTGTCTAATGTAAACCTGTCTATCTCTACAGAGGAGGACCCCTGTGAATGTGACTCTATTGTTATCTAATGTAAACTTGTCTATCTCTACAGAGGAGGACCCTGTGAATGTGACTCTATTGTTATCTAATGTAAACCTGTCTGTCTCTACAGAGGAGGACCCCTGTGAATGTCACTCTATTGTTATCTAATGTAAACCTGTCTGTCTCTACAGAGGAGGACCCCTGTGAATGTGATTCTATTGTTGTTATCTAATGTAAACCTGTCTGTCTCTACAGAGGAGGACCCCTGTGAATGTCACTCTATTGTTATCTAATGTAAACCTGTCTGTCTCTACAGAGGAGGACCCCTGTGAATGTGATTCTATTGTTTTAATGTAAACCTGTCTGTCTCTACAGAGGAGGATCCCTGTGAATGTGACTCCCTTGTTAAGTTCCAGAAAAAGGTTGAGGAGGCTTTACAGGCACTAACGAAAAAACATATCCTTTTTACAAAGAGGTAATGTGTCAGTGTTCCACCTATAATAGGCCTATAACTCATTAGTACGACACATTAATAACTAACCATATGCCAAACACACTAACCCATAACCACGCACAGAAGCCAAAGGGTGAGTCGGGAGGGAATCGGTTAACTAAAGGGATGTTGGACTAATCCCAGAAAACGTGCCTGTTGCATGACACAACATACTGTATGAAATGTTCATTATGATATTTTATATAGTTGCTTTCTAGCAACTCATAAGCATTGTGGGGCAATATTACTTACGAGAGTAATATCTTTACTTTACTTATGACCCCTTAGAAAAGGTAATAATATTATATTTCTACTTGAGTCAAATATTAATGTTACATACAGTATTACTTTATTACTTTCCCAAGTTCCCCCCTCTCACGTGCAAAAGAATAGAGATGTACAACCCAATCTGTTTAGTGACAGCTTGTAGTGTAGGTCTACAAACTAGTGCACATCTCTGTTGTTATCTGTTGATAGCTTACTTGTAGATCTGTTTCAGAACAGAGTAACATATTACCCATTTCTGGCAGAGTAAAGGCCATTTAAAGATGGGCAGCCAGTAATATATATACAGTATATATACAGGACTGGCATTTTGTGCTTAAAAACGATAAAGCAAATGTGTGGCCAGTGTTGTTTGTTGCACGGATGCTCGTTTTGTGCACACGCCCTCGTTTGGTTTTAGACCTCAATTCTGTGAGCTTTTTTTCCCATGCTATGTGATTCTTGTCTGTCAGCACTTAGTGGCACTGGGGAATCGCCGTGATAATCACTCCCCATCTGTAAGTCCTTAATATCGTTACACTCATTTTGATGGAAAAGGAAACAACATTACATTAATAATATATAATTCATTACTGCCCAACACTGCACATAAGCTTGTCAATGTCCATATTCTAAATGTTTAAACTTTTTAAACTTTTTTTTCCCACTGAGACGATATGATAGCATATAATACCTCAATATAACATAACTATCTGATGAGAGGTGCTATAGAGTTGATTGTTGTGATGTTTTAATTGTTATTGTTTTGCTGTTGCCGTCCTTGACCCAACGCCTCCACTAGAGAGCGTGTCAAAGAGGATCGCTGCACTGGAGAACAAGATCGTCTGAGGAGGACTCTTTACCCCCAAAACACCCCCTACCCACCCCCCACACACACACTGACACACACACACACACACACACACACACACACATACACACACACATTTTTTACTTCCTGCAACATACCGATTACCGATAAACGAAGCGGAGCCTGTGAACCTTGACCCCTGTGCTTGGAGGAACCACACCTGTCTGTCCAACCAAACACACCCACACCTACACCCACACCTGCCCCCGTCCTCACCTCCGTCTCACCTGCACCACCATCATCATCATCTTTGAGGGTCTCTCGGCGAGGGGGGGCGTTTCTTCCTTTTGTACTGTGTGTGTGTGTGCTCCTCCTTCTCCATCCATTAGCCAGCCTCCCTAGCTTTGTGTTTGTAATTTAAAAATAAAAGTCTTATCCCTCATAGGGAGCTGTTGAACCAACCGACCTGGTGGTGGCGCTGGTGGTGTTGGTAGGAGAGGTTCAGGCAGTAGAGAGTGGTCCTCAAACCCTTTTAGCGTCGAGGAGCACCCCGAGGTTTGTAGTGTGGGACTAGGGCCACGGTTCTGATGTCGGGTCCCCTGTCTGAAACCAGATTTAGGCCAGCGCCAGTTACAGACAAAACCCTCTCTGGGACCCCTAGGGAGGCGTCCACGCCATTCGGACACCAACTAAATCAGCTAATGATTCCCGAGCGCGGCAAGCCGCAGCTCACCGCTCCTTGGAGCTCACCGCTCCAAGTGATGGGTCAAAAGCGGAGAACCAATTTCGCTGTGGTAACGTAGTGACAAATCATGCGACTTTGACTTTGAACTAAAACTCCTGGGAACTCGGATAAGTCGGTCCCTACACTTTGAGAACCACACAGGTGTAGAACGTTGTCTTCACTCACGGTTGTCTGTCAATTTATGTCTGTCAATTTCTCTTGTCACCACTTCCTCCTAGTGTTGTAGTGGTTTTAGAAGTGGGGGGACGCCTCTTGAAGGGGAATTTTCTTTTTTTTTTTTCTGAGTGTACAAATGTGAACCAAATGGACCCTAGCGGGTCCATTTGGTTCACATTTGTACACTCTCAGAAAAAAAGGAAACTCATTAACATGGTGAAACACATCTTGATGATGTCATCAAGATGTATTTCACCATAATGCTAATGATTTTTTTCAGACCTCCATGGGGGGACGCCGTCCCCCCGCGCCCCCCCTCCACTACACCCCTGCTTCCTCCTCTCTCTCTGTCTCTTTCTCTCTTTGTCTTTGTCTCTCTCTCTTCCTCTGTCTCACTCTCTCACTTCAGTATTTTTTCTTCCAAGTCACCGAGCTCTGATATAGAGTCTCTCTGTTTCTTTCACCACCACACAGACAGTAGTACACGCACACACACATACAAACAAACATAAAGGTATCTTTAATGTTTTTTTATAAGGTATATTATAATATCATTGGTAATTTAATATAAGATGTTATAATTAAGGCTGGTCTTGAAAAGGTACTTACGTGATGTGTTAATGAATGATGATGCTTTTTATTTTCCTAAAATAAAGGTGATTCAGGAAGTACTACAGTGTGTGCTGTGCATTCAATCATTGTGGAAGTACTAATATGCTGCACGGAAAAAAAGGTGCATTTACTATATACAGTGCCTTCATCTAAGGTGATTTACATTCACAAACATATCCATGCACCAATAGCGGAAGAAACCATGCAAGGTACCAACCAGCACATCAGGAACAATTTGGGGTTCAGTGTCTTGCTCAAGGACACCTCAGCATGTAGACAGGAGGAGCCGGGATTCAAACCGCTGACCCACAGATCGTTGAACGACCTGCTCTACCTCCTGAGCTACGGTCACCCCACTAACCGCCACAAAATTAGGTCTAAACTTTATTTTTAAAAACCAAGCCGACAGGTGGGTGCTGTGCTAGAGAGACTTCAGTTGACGGATGGATCTCTCTCACATCACATCATTTGGTACAAAAAGATGAATTAACTAGATCTGAGCTCAGGAGAGTGCAAACTTACGCATTGCGCACAAGTAGGCAATGGCCTGGTGCGACCAGAGACCAGAGATACTTAGGGATATAGAAAATCCTATCGGAAATGAGAAAGTCCCATAGGATTTTGTAATAGGATTCATATAGCACTGCCACTGGCAGTGATTCTCTTTTAATCTAAAGAACACCTGCAGTTTGACATGCATATTAGTCACCGGAATCCGATTTAATTGCATTTCTATCTCAGTGCGCAGGGGTGTAGTGGAGGGGGGACGCGGGGCGGGGCGGCGTACCCCCACTTCTCACATCTAAAATATTTTTGGGGCAAAAGTAGACCTATGTTTTTTGTCTTATCATTTACTTTTATGGATACAATTGTAAACAATGCATTGTAAACAATCTTTCTCAATATGCTATACTTAATAATGTGTCTGTCTGTGTGTTGCACAGGTGCATGCAAATGCAAGTGTGCATGCACGTGTCTTAAAAGGGAATTTTGCTCATTTTCAATATTTTATGTCATTAATATACCTTAAAGATGTTGTGTGGACATGGTAAAAAAAGTCCCCCCATTCTGTGTTTCCTAGAAATGGAGGTCTGAAAAACAATCATTAGCATGGTGAAATATATCTCATCAAGATGTGTTTCACCATGTTAATGAGTTTCCTTTTTTCTGAGAGTGTACAAATGGTTCATATTTGTACACTATCAGAAAAATGAAATAAAATGGGGCGTTCCCCCACTTCTAAAAGTAGCACTATACAACACTGTCAGTGCGACCCTCAATTTATATTGTAACTCCAATGTAGGCCTGTCTTTGAGTCTTGATTTATCCATCTGCTTCCTTGTAGCCTAGGCCTGCACTATAACTTACAGAGCCATAACATAAGGGTCCATTTGGTTCATTTCATTTAGCTGTGGTCCACCAGGAGCTCCCTCAATGTCTCCTCGGGGTCCCGGACCCAACTTTGAGAACCACTGACTGAACTAAAAGAAAAGGAGGAACCGTTGGCGGCTACACGAGACGGAGTTACGCAAACTCCGTTCACTTCGTGGGGTCAGTCCAATGGCGGCTCTTCTGCATTGGTTTGTACCTTTATTACTCTATGGTTTGTACTGAGAATGGGGACAACAAATAGGGACAAGTCTGCCTACTGGAAGTAGGGAGCAGAGAAATGCATGGGACTCGGACAACAGGGCCAGCTCTAATGATCTTACAGGGGTTTTCAACAGGTGGTCCGGGGACCACCAGACACCAGTGGTCCTTGAGAGGGTTCCAGGTGGTCCCCAGCTAAGTTGTTTTTAACCAGATGTAACTCTTGAGAACGTAAAAATGAAACCAAATGGACCCTGGCGGGTCCATTTGGTTTCATTTTTACACTCTCAAGAGTTAAAATATCCATCATGTGAATTAGTGCTAATCTACACAACTAGAAGATTAATGGTCATGGGTAGAAGCAAGGGAAATCTTTAGTTTTGGGGGGCTCTGTGGGGCTAAATTCATCAAATGGTGGTCCGTGGCTCAAATGCTGAATAAATGGTGGGCCCTGGGATGAAAAAGGTTGAAAACCCCTGGCCTAATGTAAAACAGTAACAGTAACACAATGTATTTCCAAATTCCAACTCCAGTTTGTCCCTATTCGGGCTGCGTGAACAGCAGCTCGAGACGCGCCCAGTTTCTGACCCCTCAATGTCTCAACACTGGCCATTTCTCCTCCTGCTCATTTCTTGCATCACGACCTCCGCGGGTCGACGTCACCAACCAACAAGGAAGCAGAACCGCTGAATCGTCTGGATGACGCAAACAGCAGCGGCACCGGGCAAGTCTAGTCTAGTCCTGCAAACTAAAAACTACCCTTTTTTTGTTGCAAGGATGATCACCAGATGATAAGGTTCCAGTTCCCAGGTAAACATCGATGCATCCTGTAGATGGGAGATGCCGTGCAGGCTGAGTGGTGCACGGTGCAGCTAAACCAAACATCCTGCTAAAAGGAACTGGAGAAGGGAACCGGCCGGTTGGTTACCTACCTCTGCTAACAGTTTATTTAGCACCAGGCAGGCAGCCGGGGTGATGGAGTGACACTAGACCCCATTCATTCAGATAGGGACAGGTTATCAATCGATCGATCGAATCGGATTCAATTCAGTGATCATCATCGGTTTGGGTTGCGTTGGCTTACGTACATTGAAATGAGTAGGCTATAGATGTAAAGAGAGTTGTATAAGATCGCAGATTCTAACGGGATCGAATACCGGACATCTCGCCTGTGATTCCCGGACATCTCGCCTGTGATTACCGGACATCTCGCCTGAGGTTGCCGTGCCGTCTAGCGAGTGATTACCAGACATCTCGCCAGTGAATTCCGGACATCTCACAAATTAATATCGGGCATCTGAATACTGGACGTTTCGCCACCACCTGCAATCGCCACCACCATCTTCATCGGTGCAGTACGTCAGCCTCACAGATGTTATAATTCATTTCCAAAGTGATCAAATTGTTTGATCCAGAAGCAGGGAGTCCAGATTAAAGAACAAGAACTGCCACAGAGATGTCCAGTGAATCTCCTCCCCAGAACGGCACCAACCACACCGAGGAGGCGGTGGTGATGACCTCGGGTGGTGCTGGTGCTCCTCCCTCCTCCTCCTCTTCGCCCGTAAAGCGGCGGGTCCACCACTCGTCTGAGTCGGACGTGGTGTCGGGGATGCAGGGGCCGTTCGCCCGGCTGTGTAGCCGCGACGCTGCAGAGAGAGCCTCGGCCCTGGAGGAGCTGGGCCAGGCGGTGCTGGCTGTCCTGGACCGGCCCGGCCCGGCCGGCTCGCCACCCCGCCTGGACCGCCACACGCTGCTGCGGCTGCTGCGCCTGTCCTGTGGATCCTGTCCCGTGGAGGAGGTCCGGCAAAGAGCCACGGAGCTGCTGCACACTGCACAGGTAATATACGCAAGTTAATGATTAGTCCAAGGGGTATCTACCAACCCCTCACTAAAATAATGGTTTGTACCAAACCAAATGGACCCTTATGGGTCCATTTCTGAGAGAGTGTAGGCTACAAATGGAACCTTACATTTTGTACACTCCCAGAATAAAAATAATATAGATTTTTTTTCATTTAGTATTTCATGAATACACTATGGGCTCCATTTTCGTTACCGCTAAACTCCTTATCCTTTAACTTTTGCCTTTTTAAACTATTTAGAAAAAAACATTTTTCCATAGATCAAATGACCAGTCTACATGCTCACAACGTGTTAATAGATTGGCACATTGAACTATTCCCAAAAAGTTGTTAAAAATAGTAAAAAAGGGATAAAGGGTTTGGGATAAGGGGTTTAGCATGTATCGAAAATGGAGCCCTATGTCTGCACTCAATAGTGCAGTGCCAACTTGTGTATTACGCACAAGTAGGCCATGGCCTAGTTTCGCATGAGCAGATCGATCCAAGAACGTCAACAACGACGACCGCTCAGCACTCAGTACAGTGCAGACTTGTGCGTTGCGTGACCCACGCCTGCTCCTTCTCACGCAATTAATGAAACCCTGCAAAGGGGTTGACACTAAGGTCTCAGAGGCACTTGCCCATCGGGCAAGTACAGGGCACATTCTACTTGCTCTGACTGAGGTCATGGCCACTTACCCCCCTGAAAATATTGTTAATTACCATTCATTTTAACTTCTATATTATCCCCTCCTCCCCTCACTGTAGAGTGTGTGCATGTGCACATCTTGTTACCGGAGGACTGGATGGTTTTCCAAATCACCCAAACCACTGAATGCTCCTTTAAATTTCAGGTGCATTTGCAACCAAAATGTTTTGCAAGTCTGAACCCTTGCAACCTGGTGATGTTGTGAGCTTGTATGATGTGTGTGTGGATCAATAGTAAAAATGTGCACCTGCCCTGGTAACCATATAGCAGATTTCACCTGCCCAGCCATTTTATTTACCTGCCCCAGGGGGCAGGTGGGCAGGTGTTAGTGTCAACCCCTGCCCTAATAAACACACAAAATAATGTTTAAGATAGAGCTGAGCAGTCCCGCCCGTTTCATGCCGTCGCCCGCAGCCCAGAAATGAATTCCCCTAGTTCTGGTCCAGAGCTCCACTGCTTCTGAGTCTGACTTGCATTGGAGCTCTGCTCGTCTCCGTTCATTCGGCCATTACTGCACCCGACCAGCCTCTCTTCTGGAGTGTATATATAAAGAACATTTTACCTACTCACCAAAATAAACACGTCTTGTGTCATTAGAAAGCCTACTTACCTTAGTGGTAGCACTCTGAGCCCCCCACCACACGGATAAAATGGACTTTTTGGCCAGAGTGTGATCGTGTTTCACTGAAAGAAAAATATTTCCTATGTAACTTTTCTATTGGCAATATCGGTAGAGGGTGCAAATCCTGGTTATTTTTCCGGTGAAAAACGATCACATTCTGGCCAAAAAGCTAGAATTCCCTATTCATTTTCCTCATATACTTTTCCAAAATTATTTTCTTATGATATGACAAATCATGTCAACACACACAAGTTTTGGCGCAATTAACTAATTTGTACAAAGAAAATGTCGTACAAAAAAGTGTTGTATACTGTCTTTTTTTCTTATTATTTTATTTTATGATAATATTGTTTTTGTTGTTGTGATTTGTCACGGCCCAAAGTGTTTTGTGGGGTTTTTTTTTTTGGTGTAATGGTCTCTATATGAATCATTTTTCAAAAGTCTGAGGAATATGAATGGGAAAATTACTTCTTACTTCTGGGCTGCAGGCAACGTCACAAAAGTGGTGGGACTGCTCAGCTCTATAGAAAGTGAAACTAGCTATTTTAACTAGTCATTTCCTTCCCATCCTTGGGAATCAAGGAGGGTGTTGGAGGACATGTTGGGACATATCCCTATTAGCCAGGGGGCGCTCCATGGATTATGTGCTCAATGTGACACTTGAATATGGTAATTATTACTGACCATAAACCCTAAATGCCCAGTCTGCCCCACCAAACATGATGCCATGCAAAACAACCCAAGATATTTCAAATGAAAGTGCTTAAATTTAAAATGATTTGAAACACTACTACTGCTACTAACTAACTACAGCTGTGTCACCACTAAACCAACAGCATTTCATCATTGAAAACAGAAAACTCTCTTGAGTCAGACCTTTAGCTTTATGCATGCTGCGTGTCTGTTGCAACTTCAAACAACAACAACTGATGTTATTATTGATGCTTTACTTGACTAATAAAAGTCCTCTAACCAAAAATGGTATGGGTGCGGCTTCATCGCCCGTGGCGCAAAGCCGCCCCCATGCCATTTTCTCCTGACCCCCAATTGGGAAATCAAATGTTACATCCGCCCCTGTTACCGACATCTGACAGCCATTCAGAGTCCAAACCGCTATATATTTAAACACTTATTATAGATATTAGACAGGCTGTACTGTACTGCAGTGGTTTTCAACCATTTTAATACCAGGGCCCACCATTTATTCAGCATTTGAGCAATGGCCCAATATTTGATGAAATCTTAGCCCCACAGACCCCAAAACTAAAGATTTATTTTCCTTTTGTCCACAATTCCAGGCTGGATTTGGGAAACCAAACAGTCCAACATAAAGATAAAAATGACCATTAATCTTCTACATTCTCTAGTTATGTAGACTTGGGCTAATTCACATGATGATGATTTTAACTTTTGAGAATGTAAACATGAAACCAAATGTGTAAAAATGAAACCAAATAGTCCGGCAGGGGGCCATTCGGTTTCATTTTTACGTTCTCAAAGAGTTACATCTGGTTAACCAACTTTTCATCATTTAGCCTAGAAACCACCTGGATCTCTCTCAAGGACCACTGGTGGTCCCGGGAACATTGGTTGAAAACCACTTTGTACTTAAAGTGCAACATCTCCCAATTTATGGTTGAAAATGAGTTGATCGAGCTACATTGATTCTACTCTTTTAATTTCTTTCAGATTAAAATACAACAAATGCCTGTAATAATCCAGTAATAGAGATTAGCTAAACCTACATATCATATTATATTTTATTATCACAATAAAGTGTAGTCATAAGTAACCCACGACTTGTATTATATCTCCACTGCTCTTTGCTCTACTCTTTTTTTTTTAGCTCGATCAGGGATTTAATTCTCTCAGTGCAGATCAGAAGTGACTACAAATACACTTGACATTTTGACCAAAGGAAAAAAATTCAGACATGATTAATTTGCAAGTGACTAAAGCAAGGTCCACCATCACCACAGCTGCTGTGTGTGTCTGTGTGATTAATTAATTTCTCGTCGGATTGCTTGGTAATTTCATCAGACTGCACTGTGAAGACCACAGCAGGGCAGCAGCAGGGGAGGGGAGGGGAGGGGAGGGGCGAGAGACATTGACAGATCTATGGAGAGGGAGAGAGAGAGAGAGAGAGAGAGAGAGAGAGGGAGAGAGAGAGAGAGAGAGAGAGAGAGAGAGAGAGAGAGAGAGAGAGAGAGAGAGGGAGAGGGAGAGGGAGAGGGAGAGGGAGAGAGAGAGGGAGAGAGAGAGAGAGGGAGGGGAGAGAGACATTGACAGATCTATGGAGAGAGAGAGAGAGAGAGGGGCGAGAGACATTATCAGATCTATGGAGAGAGAGAGGTGATGCAAGACTGTGCAGAGATGTGCACAAACAAGCAGCCAGGCAGCAGGACACGCCCCCCTGTTGTGAGCTGCTGAAAAACACGCTGAGGCCACGGTTGCCATGTCTGCTCATTGCAAGCAACCTTGGGCTTGTTTTTTTTTTTTGTATCCTTGTAAAGTTGCTTGTTCATGTTTGGTAGTTTTTTTTAGTCTTTCTTCTTAAAGTGCAGTTACTTAGAGGTGCTTCATTTAGAGGAAAGGACTTGAATTTGGCTTTAACCTTGACTTTGTGAAAATTATTTGTTTTTTGTCTTATTCCCTAAGTAACCTAAGTAAATAATTTGATGACTGGCGGAAAGATGTTAATGTCTCTGCTGTCTCTCAGACATTTTCATGTTGTTTACATCCCACATTATTTAATGCATTTGCAGATCATCTGTTTTCATTTAGGGCGGGTTTGGAAATAGTACACTAGGTGCAAAGCAAACTAATAGTCCAGTGCACTCCGCAGTGTGCTATTTTCGAACGCACTCTGTAGTCTACACTACGTGAGTTTGTTTATGTGGCTCATATTCAATGTTGTAGTGACACTTTTAGAAGTGGGTGGATGGATGCCTCCAAAGACATGTGCACGCACACGTGCACGTGCATTTGCGTGCAGTGGATCAGGGGTAGAGTCACTGGATGGTAACCACAAGGTTGCCGGTTCGATCCCGGGCTCCCCAGAGTTAGTGTCGAAGTGTCCTTGAGCAAAACACTGAACGCCTAATTGCTCCTGATGTGCTAGTAGGTACCTTGCATGGTTTCCACTGCCATCAGTGGATGAATGTGTGTGTGAATGTGGTGAATGTGATGCACAATCTATGTTAGGCACCTTGGATAAAGGCGCTATATAAATGCACCATTTAACATTTAACATTTAACGCAACACATGCTGTGACTGTGGGTGACTTACTTAGGCTCAGTTGGTAGAGCAGGTCGTTAAATGTTTTGTGGGTCGGCGGTTCGAATCCCGGCTCCTCCTGTCTACATGTCAAAGTGTCCTTGGGCAAGACACTGAACCCCATGTGCTGGCAGGTGCCTTGCATGGTTTCCACCGCAATCAGTGTATGAATGCCTGTGAATAGGTGAATGTAATGCACTTTTAGAATGTTAGAGACCAGTGGGTTTCAACCTTTTTCATACCAGGGGCCCACTACTTATTCTGCATTTTACCCACAGACCACCATTTGATTTTGAGTTTTAGTCTTTTGGACCCAAAAAGGATTTTCCAAGTTTGTGTCCACAATCTAGGAGAGATGTTAGTCAAAATAACAATTCTTCTAATTTTAAATGTGCACATTCTTGAAAATTATGTAATTCGGCTGTTTAAATACAATTTAACTCATGAGAGTGTAATTCAATTTGTGGGGCACCTGAGAAGGGACATCTGCCCACCCTTCCAATATCCTCCCAACCCGATCTGGACCCAGGGCCGGATCTAAAGGATGGCAGAAACGTGCATCCTGCCCACCCAATGAAAGGTAATATCAGTGGTTTCCAACCAGTGGTAAAATACTCATAATCTGAATTAGCCCAAGTCTACACAATTTGTTATCACCCCAGTCTTTTCTTTCTCCCTTTGACTTGTTTTCAAGTCTTTCATAGACCCTGGTTGCTTGTTACTCACACTACAATCCAAGAACCTGGCAACACTGACACCGGTATGGGACACACCCCCCTTTCCCCCTGTCCCGTTTCAATAGCTCACTGACTAACAGCTAACTGACTGACTGCAGCTTCTAGAAAACAAAGGTGGCTGTTAGTGAGAGAGAGAGAGAGAGAGGGACAGAGCTGCTTATTATTATTATGCTGCCGTCTGCCGTGGGTTCGAGCCCCCCTCTGCCCAGCGGCCAGGACACAAACAACAACACCACGCGGGGGGATTTGTTTTTAAGTACAGTAGTCACCGATCTGCTCAACATGACGGTGAGTTTGTTTCATGCCTCCCTGCCTCCCTCCCTGCCTGCCTGGCTGGTGGCGTTACTTTGTACAGTAGGTTTGAACAGGGGTGGATGTAACATTTCCCAATTGGGGGAAATGTTACATCCACCATTTTCAGTTACAGGACTTTTATTAGTCAAGTAAAGCATCAATAATAACATCAGTTGTTGTTGAAGTTGCAACAGACACGCAGCATGCATAAAGCTAAAGGTCTGACTCAGAGAATTTTCTGTTTTCAATGATGAAATGCTGTTGGTTTAGTGGTGACACAGCTGTAGTTAGTTAGTAGCAGTAGTAGTGTTTCAAATCATTTTAAATATAAGCACTTTAATTTGAAATACCTTGGGTTGTTTTGCATGCCATCATGTTTGGTGGGGCAGTCTGGGCATTTAGGGGGGCATTGCCATTTGCCCCCCCCATGCCCATGCCTAGATCTGCCCCTGGTTGGCGGTATACTTTGTACAGTAGATCTCAATCGCCTGTAGTGAAGTAAAGTTATGAAACGGAGGAGCTCTCATGTTACAGACAGACAGTCGGCCGCCTGGCACTGTAACTGTAAGTAGGTTACTAGTGTGTAAAAGTAGTCTATTAGTGGGAGGGAGCAGGGGGTCTGTCTGGAGGCAGTGTTGCCAACTGCCCAAATCCAAAATGCACTAGTGGCACTTCCAAAATGCACTAGAATGCGCTAGATCAGTGGATTTCAGACCATTTTCTTACCAGGGTCCACTATTTATTCTGCATTTTAGCCACGGAGGAGAACCACCGTTTGATGTTGAGTTTAGACTCTCTGACTAATTTAGGAGAAATATAACTGGTCAAATGGCAACTACTCTACATTTTGAAAATGTATAGATTCTTGGAAATTAGGTCATTCAGATGTTTGAATATAATTTAACTCTTGAGAGCGGTAAAATGAAACCAAATGGACCCTTACGGGTCCATTTGGTTTCATTTTACGCTCTCAAGAGTTACAGATCTATAAGGGTCCATTTGGTTACCAATGGTCCTTTCTAGGAAGGAAGGAGGACTATCATAGGAGGAAAAATGGTGAAAAACAAGGGCTTTATCTCTGGCACCAGTGTCAACCAATTTCACCCCAACTCACCAGGAAAAAAAGCACTAGATTTTCCCTCCAGGGGTTTTTCCACTAATTTTGGCGCTAGGGGGGTCTGGAAAAGAGCTAAATATAGTGACAAATGCGCCAAAGTTGGCAACACTGTCTGTAGGGCTGTCTGTGCAGCTGCTGTCTTCTCTCTCTCTCTCTCTCTCTCTCTCTCTCTCTGTCTCTCTGTGAAGTTCTCTGGTACTGGACGACTTTCTCTCTCTCTCTCTCTCTCTCTCTCTCTCTCTCTCTCTCTCTCTGTCTCTCTGTGAAGTTCTCTGCTAGTGGACGACTTTCTCTCTCTCTTCTCTCTCTCTCTCTCTCTCTCTCTCTCTCTCTGTCTCTCTGTGAAGTTCCCTGCTAGTGGACGACTTTCTCTCTGTCTCTCTCTCTGTCTGCTGTAATAACTCTGGGAAAGAAGGAAGGAAACTTTATATTATTCATTCACCCACAAGAATTACATAATCCTTTTTCAAAGAGGAATGCAGCCTTATGCAAAGGTATAGTAGTTACAATATAATGTGTGGATCCTTTGTTGATGATAGTGTGTAATATACTAAGACGGTTTTCAGGTTCATTTAGTGTGGACCTGGTAGCCAAAAAATAGTTAATGTTGTGTAGTTTCAGTGTCACAAATTGTCATTGTTTTTCTATGATTAGTTTGTTGGTGATTAGATTGTTGGTTTACGTTTGGTCCTAGATTACCATTTCTATGCATATTATTTATTATAACTTGTATTCCTTCTTGCTGTTCTGACTGTAAACCACTCTGGATTATGAGCATCTGCTGAATGCCTAAAGAGTAAGACCACCTTTGTTTGAGTTTTTAGTGGTAAAATCATCAGAAAGTTAACATTTTTATGGAAAAACCGCATGAGTTATGTTGATGCTCTATAGTGTATGAATCTACTGTGTTTGCTTTCTGTTTATGAACGAAAATAGTGACTTTGAGAGCTGTTATAGGGCAAAATGTAAGTCAAAGAGGGGAATATTTTGAATGATCAATTTGAAATCACTGTCTGGAACATTTCTTTTTACTTTCTTGTCAACATTTGGCAGTACATCATGGCAAAGCAACTACACAAAAGAACTCAACAAAAGTGGTCTTACCCTTTAAATTGCAAATTGAATGAAAAAACAAAAAAACAACAACAACAACAAACCATTTAATCTTATCTGTGAGCATTAAATAATCACTTTTTATCCAGCAGTGTTAACTGTGTCTTGTTGAGAACTGTGATGGATGTCGGAATATTCCACACTCCTTCTCCTGGTTGATCTTCTTCTTTACTGTTATAGTAGCTTTTATTTTAATGAATGTTGTATTGTTTTTGTGTTGTTCAGGAGAGAGGAGTTGAAGTGCCCCGTGCTCTGGCTTCAGGTCCTAGTGCCTTCATCCCTGCTAAAGAGGTAAACCTATATCATGTCATATCTCTCTGGTCTCTTCACTACTGGGAGAACTACTTGCTTGTTTTTGTTTTTTTTTCTTTCTTAAAGGACCTTTGCCACTTTTCAGCCTGCCTATAACAGGTCCTCGCTAATGTTCATGATAAAACAGAACTGTTTTTTCCTTACTCAGTCTGTATCTCACAGGAGGACCGTTCAGATCTGAACAGTTCAGTTCAGTCCTCCATCATCTATGGGGAATTCCACGCCAATGGAAACCGCAGGCTTTCTGTTTCTGAAAAGTTTCAATGTGAAAGTGGAAGTAAAATTATAAATATTTGAGGTTTCTGGATTTCCCACAGCGCTCCTATGAGACACAGAGTAGAAAACAATTGTGGTATTTTATCATACGATCATAAGAAGACCAATTATATGAAAACGTGGTGAAGTGGTACTTTTAATTTAAAAGAAACTACGACATATCAATACTGCAGTGTGTTACTACAAGTACATTTTAAAATGTACTTGAGTAAAAGTTCAAAAGCATTTGCAGTAAAATATACATAAAGTACCTTAAGTAAAAATACAGAATGGTCCCACTTCAAGTTTTCAAACAGAGCTTGTGCTATTTTCAAAAGGCGTAAATGTACAGTACATTGGGCACACGATAACTGTATGTTTTGTAATAGACAATAGCCAAAACCTAAAAGTAGCTGTAGTAACTAAAACAATTCTGAGTGGAGAGCAATTCACAAGTAAATTACGAATGCCTTAAAAATTGTACTTAAAGAGGAATTCCACCCATTTTCAAGATTTCCCTGAAAGCGTACAAATGGAACCAAATGGACCCGCTAGGGTCCATTTGGTTCCATTTGTACGCTCTCAGGAAAAAACGTTTCCTAAAAGGAAAATCATTAACACAGTGAAACACAACTTGATGATGTCATCAAGCTGTGTTTCACCATGTTAATGATTTTTTTCAGACCTCCATTTCTAGGAAACACAGAAAGGGGGGAACTTTTTTAACATGTCCACACAATATATTAACACTCTCCGTGCCAGCCCTTTTTCATATTTTTGGAGGTAGCCAGTGCCAGTTTTTTTCATCAAAAACTCATATTTCATATTTCGGTCCATGTTTCCCCACGGACAAGTTAGTTGGCGACACACACTTCCGGTTGCGGTTTGGTGGGTCTCTTGTTATTGTCTATCAATGGTGGATGCGGTCGCTGCTAGCTGCTGTTAGCATGGGGATCGAATTAAACTGGCGCCGGTAACTACGTCACGTACAGTAGCGTTAACGTCAGCGGCATCAGTTGTTACTGTAAATCATAATGATAACGGGAGACGTAGATCTATTTCAATGGCATGAAAACTGTTAATGACATAGTAAAATGTTGAAAATGGGTGGAATTCCCCTTTAAGTGCAGTAGTTGCAGTAGTATGTGCACTTAGTCATTGACACCAGTGTACAGTATCTCACAGGCTGCTACAGGCCTGTCAGCTGTGACAGATACATGAGATATTTGTTTTAGTGACCACATTTTTCATTTAAAAGCTTTCCAAGCAGCAGAGACATTACATCGTGTTCAGGTCCTGTATGTATGCATAGATAAGACAAATACTTCCTCAATTAGTCACAAATACTTCCTCAGCAAATTAGAGAAGTGTGTCTATTTATTGTTCCTCAGTGGTCATTTGTTTAATGTATTCATATATTCTACAGTTTGCCTGCAATGGTATCTTTCTGAGAGTGAAACGTAAGTGTGAAAGTACGGTGACTCAACCATGATGTGTTTAAACCCATATCAATCTGACACTGGAATCTACAAAATATTTTCTGACAAAAATCAATGTTTCTGTGTCAGTGATGCTCTAAATTGTTTTCAACCTATTTTACACCAGGCAGGGCCCTCTATTTATTCAGCATTTGAGCCACGGATCATCATTTGATGACATTTTAGCCCCACAGACCCCAAAACTAAAGATTTATTTTGCTTTTGTCCACAAATTATGGATTTGGGAAACAAAACAATCAAACATACAGATCAAAATGACCATTAATCTTCTACATTCCCTAGTTGTGTAGACTTGGGCTAATTCACATGGTGAATATTTTAACTCTTGAGAGTGTAAACATGAAACCAAATGGACCCGTATATTTGTGTTGTCTTTTTTTTTAATAGCTGATGTATAATTTTGCAGCCTGTTATTTTTGAATAACCAACATTTAAATGTAGAAACTAAAGCTGGAACCCTTCCTCAATATTGTGTGTGTGTTGTGTTGTCACAACAACACAACACACAATTACCTTTATATAAAACATTTAGGAAAAGTATATGAGGAAAATGAATGAAAAGGAGATGCGGAAAATGAGATGCATAAAATATTGTGGAGGGCCAAGACTAAAGGCTGAACTAAAGTCTGTGTAATATTAATTTAATTTCAAGATAAAAGTAACAGTAAGACCAAACTTTTTGACACCAGGGCACTCTATATATTCAGTTTTTGAGTCACAGAATTTTGATTAAAGATTTCTTTTGCTTTTTGTCCACAATTCCAGGCTGGATTTGGGTCAGTCAAACATACAGATCAAAATTTACCATTAATAATTCTACATTCTCTAGTTGTGTAGACTTGGGATAATTCACATGATGAATATTTTAACTCTTGAGAGTATAAACATGAAACCAAATGGACCCGCAAGGGTCCATTTGGGCCGCTTAGAGTGGGGCCGGTTAGAGTCAGCCAAAGGGCCGCATTTGGCCCCCGGGCTGCATGATGCCCAGGTATGCTTTACCAGCAACAACAACATCCACTACAGTAGTGTGAACTCTGAACTCTCCACTACACAACAGGACTTTCTATGTACTAGCTGGTAGACTATGCCAGGTCTACTCTGGTACCAAAGTGCAGCAACATTACATCAGATCCTGTTTATTTGGAAATGTCACACCTCCTCCTCCTCACTCACACCAACCTTAGTTTTATATTTGTACATTGAGCAAAGTTTCCCTAGTGCTGGAATCCAAAAATAGCTGATCTTCATGTACGCGTGTTCACGCACGCACACACAGTGCACACTGTATCACTGACTCATCATGAGCCTGTAGGTGTAGTAGTCCATCCACTAGTTTTACATTTGGAATCCTTTTTTTTTTTCAGTCAGACTTCTTTTCACCTGGAAATACTGTATGTCATTGCTATCGGACAAAAACCTCACATCTCTGTATATTAACATTTTGTATATACTGTATACTTTTTGGAAAAGTAAAGGACAACTTTCCTTCATGTTTTAGGCCAGGGGTTTTCAACAGGTGGTCCGGGGACCACCTGTGGTCCTTGAGAGGGTTCCTGGTGGTCCCCAGGCTAAATGAAGGAAAGTTGGTTAACCAGATGTAACTCTTGAGAGTTAAAATATTCATCTGAATTAGCACTATTTAATTAAGAAGTCTGACACTGTTTTGTTTGCAAAATCCAGCCTGGAATTGTGGACAAAACCAAAAGAATTCTTTAGTTTTAGGTCTTTGGGGCTAAAATGTCAACCAATGGTGGTCTGTGGCTCAAATGCTGAATAAATGGTGGTCCCTGGTATCAAAAAGGTTGAAAACCACTGATTTAGGCTGTTATTAGAGAAAGTAAAAGATGGTGTTAATTGTTTTACATCCCTTGCTTTCTTTAGTTTTAGGGATTTTAGCTATGGGAGGGAACATTCGAACATGGACCTAAATACATATAAAAATTTTGAAGTGATTTCCTTTTTTATTATCTATCTACTATAGAGATGCGCAGTGACGTCACCGCCCCGGTTCCGGAAGTCTTTTCCCCATTCATTTTTCTCATAGACTTTTCGAAAATAATTTATATCAAGACGATTACGCTGCGGCCAAAGCCAACTCAGGTCGTGACAAATCATGACAACAAACACAATATCGTCATATAATATATAACTGGGAAGAAGTAGAAAACGGCGTGATACAAGACTTTTTGTTTCGTTTTTCATCTTAGAAATTATTTTATTGTCCCAAAAGTTTGTGTGTGTCATCATGATTCGTCACGACTCGAGTTGGCTTTGTCCGCGGCGTAATCGTCTTGATATAAATTATTTTCAAAAAGTCTATGAGAAAAATGAATTGGGAAAAGACTTCCGGAACTGGGGCGGTGACGTCACTGCGCATCTCTATAGTCCTAATAAACCCCAGGAAATTATAACCGGCCACGGACGTTAACAGGATATACTGAATCTGACCCAGAGGCTCAATATGGCAGTTTGTCACATTCAGTAGATCATTTGTGGCCAGATATGATTTCCTGGGGTTTATTAGGACTGTGGTAAATAATAAAAAAGACATTGCTTTAAAATTTGTAAACAAAATTTTGTTCGAATGCTCCTCCCATAGCAAAAATCCCGAAAAGCGACACGCTGTCCTTTGAGTTATTTTATTTTATTTGAATCCTGAAACTGAAACTGGAGATATGAGCTTTGCGCTAAACAGACTTGATGTGCTAAAAAAAAGGGGATGAAGTATAAACAAATAGAAACAGGTAAAAACAACCTGTAAATAAACTGCTTTGTGGATGTGATGGTATTTCAAACATTCAGACGTTGCTAGTCAATCTGTCACATCATGACATATTATTTGCCAGTAATGTTGTCAAAGTAAGGAAGTGAACTTGATTCCAGCGCACTAAACACGACCAGAAGTATTTTAATTGCATATAAAGGTTACGGGGGAAGCATGCTAGATATGAAAATAATATGTTTTGGTTTGTTTTTGGTGAGTGTTTTGCTGTCAGATTTACCTCCTTGTCTGACACCAGACTGTCTGGCAGAGATTTGATTCTATTTTTGCTCCGAGGAGAGGAATGGTTTCACTGGGAAAGAAACACAACATAAACAAGGCTGTGCGATTCTAGCTCATATATGAATCTCCTATGAAAATATTTTTTTATTGGGGTACAGTGGTTAGTGCTGTCGGCTCACAGCTAGAAGGTCCTGGGTTTGATTCCTGCTAGGGGTGCTGGTGTGGGTGCTGGCGGCGTGTCTGCTCCTCCGCATCATCAGTGCCCATATACCCGAGGCGGGGTTGGTGAAAGGGCCTTTCTGTGTGGAGTTTGCATGTTCTCCCCGTGTCCCCTAGGGTAGATACCCTCACAAAAACATGCACTAATCCTGGACTCTAAACTGCCTCCCCCTGGCCAGCCTGATGGAGGGGATAGGAACTGGTGCTACATTCAACCAGGGAAACTTGGACTCCTCATTCATTGGAGGAAGCATGAGGCAAGTCCGGTGCCTCTCCAGGTTGGCTGAGGGTGTGTAGAGTGAGTCCATTTCATATTTCGGTCCATGTTTCCCGTCGGACAAGTGAGTTGGCGCACACAGTTCCCGTTAGTTCCGGTCCTTCTCTTATTTGGGTCCCTCAGCTGACAGGTCCCCGGACCACCTGTTGAGAACTGCTTTAAGAGATCTGTACGTATCCCTCACTATGCTCAAGCAAAAGTAGGCCATGGCCTGCTTGTACGCAACACGCAAGTTGGCACTCTACTGAGTGCAGGATCTAGCTGTCTATTTGTCTTTAGTGGTTTGCTGAACATACCGTACATTCAACAGCTGTCACCTGGAGCCATGACTACTGTGGCTTCAAACCGACAACATCAAAGCTTGACGTAAACCTCTCTTCGTCTCTCTCTGCTCCTGACAGATGATTGGCTCGTATATCTCAAGGAGAAACAAAGCATAATGGATAGATAACATTGCATTACACAAGAGTGATGTGTTGATCAAAGTGCAGCCGTGGAAAAAGTGAAAACATGTCTTTCTTGTTCCAGTCTGCAGCTGCAGCTGCTGCTATCCACTGTTTTCCTACTGCTTATTGTTGTCAATTAGGTCAAGTTTGTGTCCACAATTTAGGAGAGACAACTGGCAAAACGTTGGTCAAAATAACAATTCTTCTATATTTTCTAATTGTGTAAATTCTTGAAAATTAACTAACTCAAGATGTTTAAATATAATTTAACTCTTGTCCAACAACTGTCCATCATTTAGCTGGGGAGGGACCACCACTAGTGGTCCACTGGTTGAAAACCACTGAATTAGGTCATCGTAGATGGTAGATACTTTGTTGCTTTCAAGTGGAAAATCTTTTTCATTCTGAAACGGTAACTTTTCAGGATTCGAATTCAAAAAGTAGATAGTAGTTTTTTACAATCAAGTAAATCAACAAAAACTGATAAGATCACCAACCAGTTGAGCCCTGTGATATTTGACATCACAGTACATCTCTGCTGTCATTATTGCACAATAGACAATCTGCAAGATCAAGTCAAACGTTGATTGCAGAAAAAGACGCCAGAAAATGTCTAAAAATGCATTTTAGACCCAAATTGGCAAATGATATACCACCAAATAGTCAATAATTTCCCTTAATGATGTCTTTTGCTAAATCAAAGGAAAAAAGAAATACATTGTAATATAATTAATCATATCCGGCTATTCTGTTTCAGACAATAATTTCCCTTTCAATGCCCATTGCCTCCCCTTGCCCCCCAATTCATTGATTTAATTAGCATTAATTGATTTTATTTTTATTTCAATATTTACATGAAAACTAAGAGGCTTGGAGTTTGTTAATCCACTCTCTAAAGGTGACTTTTCCTAAAGGCATTAAAACAAGGGCACCACCACACACTTGGCAGGTATTAATGTACTGTATCTGCCTGCTGTGCCACCTAATAATATGCCACTGTGCCAACTGCTTTAATTTAAATGACTGGCAGGGCATTACATAATACTGTAAGTGAATTTCAAATGAATGTGCTCACCCGCTGAGGTTTTGCACACTCTGTCGTGCGTGCGTGTGTGCGTGCGTGCATCCGGCTCATAGCTCCACACATCCACATAAACCATGCCAACGTTTTTGTGAGTGTTTAGTAATTTTGTTGCTTATAATTCACGATGATGTGCATGGATGGATTTTAAAGTTCTTACTCGCTGACTTTGGGTTCCAAAGAACTCTTTCAAGTAGATTATTTAAAAATCTCTGTTTGGGTAGACAAGTTGAGAGTGTAAAATGAAACCAAATGTTTCTCACATTCAAACTTAAAAGATCTATTGCGGCCCATTTGTTTACCATTTCCAAATCTCCATCATTTTTGCTGGGGACCGCCTGGAACCCCATCAAGGACCACCGGCAGTCCCTGCACACCACTAGTTGAAAACCACTGTTCTAGATTGTTTCTACGTAAACAACCATAATCTTGTGGAGATACCATTTTAGATTTATTACACTCGTGTGGCGTGACAGAGCGGTGGTGTGATCAGTAACAAAGTCCTGTGTGTGTTGATGTAAACAGGTGATCTTCCTCCACACCTCCAACCGTAACCGGCTTGTGTTGTTTACAGGAGAGAGCTCTGCCCAGTGTTGCCAACGCTTCTTTTTTTTCAGACCCCCTAGCATAAAAATTAGTGAAAAACTCCTAGCGAAAAATCTAGTGCTTTTTTTTGCTGATGAGTTGGGGTGAAATTGGTTGACAGGCGCCAGAGATAAAACCCTCGTTTTTCACCATTTTTCCTCCTATGATAGAGTCGTCCTTCCTTCCTAGAAAGGACCATTGGTAACCAAATGGACCCTTATAGATCTGTAACTCTTGAGATCGTAAAATGAAACCAAACCATTTCAGAAGAATTGTTATTTTGACCAACATTTTTCCAGTTATTTTTCCTAAATTAGTTAGAGTCTGAACTCGACATGAAATAGTGGTCCTCTAAATGCAGAATAAACAAGTGGGCCTTGTTATGAAAATGATTGAAAACCACTGCGTCTACTCAATCTAGTGAATTTTGGAAGTGCCACTTGCCACTCATCTGGATTTTGGCAGTTGGCAACGCTGGCTCTGCCTCGCCTGTCACATCTATTATCGGAAAAAAAAAAAAAAAAATACCGACTCCAAAGATTATCAGCTGTCAAACCTGATAAGAGTGATTATTATTTATCTGGGATTCTGGGTTATTCATCATAACCACCACATGAACCCTAGTTGCCCTCGCCCCACCCTGTTATTCTGGGTTATGTCATAATGTAGGCCAAACATTCTTGCAAAGCGAAGATTGATTAATCAGCAGTTTTTTTTATATAAAGTCCAAACCCATATCATGACCTCATCCTTATGACTATACTGTTACCGACACGTTCACTGACTAATGGTGAAGTCGTGGAGAACATGCTAGGGTTGGTGTTTGACTGCAAACAGAACGGTGTCAGCCTTTTCCCTGGTGCATGTATGACAAATTGTTAACTGAAAACCAAAGGCAAATATTTGCTGAGCTGTGAGCCAAGGACACTTCTTAAAAGTTTAAACTGCAAGTTTCTTTGTCCCTCGACCGATGCCAGAGAGAGCAGGGAGTTTTTAGAGAACAAACAAAGTAGACATTTATGGTTTATTCAGAAGGCTGTTGTTGTCTCTAAAGAGATGGAGGGAGAGACAGAGAGAGAGGGAGATATGAGGGATTCCAACTCAAACTAAAAGTGACATGCTCTGCACACTTAACAGCTGAGCTACCACGCATGCCAGATCATAGCTATTGGGACCAATCTTCGCTAAACTGCCAAAGCAAATGTACACATTGTTTAGAGCAAATTTAAATCTCTTCCGTCTAAGACCTAGGTGCCTTGTCTGGTTAGAGGAACAGTAGTGGGTTCGATTCCAACTAGGGACGCCGTTGTGGGTCCTGGTGGCGTGTCTCCTCCTCTGTGTCATCAGTGCTCATACCCACAAAAAGAGGAACAAGAGTGGGCACTTTGCTATTTGGCTGAAAATCTTAATAAAGGAAGTAATGTAGTCAGGGGTAGACATTAAGGGAAATTTGCCACTGGCCCTTCGGGCCAGTGGCTTTTAAGAATCACTGGCCCCACAACTGTAACCACTGGCCCAGGTAATCGATCCCCATAGTCTGCAAAAAAGACCACCATTTATTAATGCATTAAATGCATTCAAGTTAACAGCACTCTTTTCATGGGGGTCAAAACCAGTAGACCGTTCAGCAAGCTGACCCTTATACAATGCAGAATACCTAAAATATTTTTTGTGCTAATAAACAAAATATAAATAAAACTTAAACAATTACAAAACAACACCAACATATTGTGAAATAAAAATAATAATACAATATGTATATCAGGGGTGCCCAACCTTTTTTGACCCAAGATCTACTTTTCAGCAGCCAACCCCAACAGTTTGTACAACAAAGGTGTGGGTGCACCAACGAGGCCATTTTACCACTGGCCCCATCGGGCCAGTATAGGGCGTCATCTGGTGGCCCGCACGTGTTTTCAAACCTGTTTCGGGCCATCGGGCCAATTATAATGTCGACCCCTGGTAGTATAATATACAGTAGTATACATGACTAGAACATGATTCAGCAGTTCAGTTGACAATACAGTTGCAACGGAACCTGTATATCCAGTCATTTTGGCCATAAGTAGGTTATATTGATGTACCATGGATGTGTCACACTTATACTGTACTTTAGATTTTCCCTTTCGGTTCATCCCTGACCCATTTTAAACAGGAACCCCTTTTGGTGTCTAGAATTGAAAAATATCAGATCTACAAGCTCATAGGTCTGCGATTTTTTTTGTATTTGCTTGTGTTCGTAATTATTCTCCGTTTTCTAATTGTGTGGACTCTTAAATTACATAATTCAGTTGTTTGAATATAATTTGACTCTTGAGAGTGTTAAAATGAAACCATTAACGCTCTCAAGAGTTACAGATCTGCACAGCCTGTGTGATCGGCTGGTAGATCTCGATCTACCTTTTGGGCACCCCTGCTATAGATTGTGAAGGAGGGTTGTGACCATATAGGGGGTCCCTGAGGTGTATTTATTATTATCCCCCAAATGGACCCCGCAAGGGTCCATTTGGTTTCATTTTTTACGCTCTCAAAGAGTTACATCTGGGTAACCAACTTTTCATATTTAACTGGAACTCTCTCAAGAACCACTGGTGGTCCACGGACCACTGGTTGAAACCCTTTCACTGGCCGGTCAGAGTCAGCCAAAGGGCCGCATTTGGCCCCCGGGCCGCATGATGCCCAGGTATGATATAGGGGGTCCCTGATGTGTATTTAATATTACCCTACAGATCCTGAAGGAGGGTCCAGACCAGGGGATCCTGATGGAAGCCTTCCTGTCATTGGGCCGTCTGGACCACATCACCATGGTGATGGCGCTGCATCCAGCCTACCTCAGCTGCTTCCTGGCTACCCAGCATGCCTTGCTGGAGATGGACGGCCCCCTGCCCCGCCCCTGGAGGCACTACATCGTTGTCATGGTGAGTTCTACCGTTATCAGTAGATAATATCGCAATTATCACCTTGTCATCAGCAGGACTTTTTCCTCTCAGAATGGCCATGCTCTGCAGACTCCCATTGTTTCGAGGCGCAAAACCCCTAGACCCCTCCAACCGTAACCCTAATCCTAAATGCCCGACGCTCAACCTAACTGTTGAGCGTCGGGCATTTAGGATTAGGGTTACGGTTAGTACAAACATTGCTACACCCTTCTCTAAACCTACCCCTAAACCTAACCCCAAGCAGATTTGACTGTTATCAGTGGATAAGATCGCAGTTGTCATCTTATCAGTGAGTAGGCTCCCAGACAACATGCCTCCTCGATAAGATGGTGCTGATAAGCAGCCTACTGGGAATTATCGCTCGATAACGGTAGAAGCGGGTGGTTATAGATGGATGGCGCCCTGCCCCACCACTGAAGGCACAACTATTTTGTTTTACCACATTTAATTCTTTCCGTCCACAACACCAGGATCACTTACTGTATGGGGACTTGTGAGTTGGCTTTCCGTGGACAACACAAAAACTCTGTGAAACTTGCGAATCGGTACAGTTCATTTGGCAACACATCTCAGATTCTTACCCTGATTTGTTGCTTTGCCTGGCTTCCCTACACCAAACACAGGCCAGCCGTTTTTGTGTAGTTAGCCGCTCAACAAAGCCGAGGGTGCGCTGTTGCTGTAATGATAAAAAAAAAAAAAAAAACAGTATTCTAGCGTAATAGACAGTAAACGGCAATTAACTCATTTAAGCACCCAGTTAGATTTTTGTGGGGTTTGTGGGAGCTCGAGAGGCAAGCAATAATCTTAGTGGAGGATCTCAGTGGCCTGGGGAGGATTAGATCAGAGATATAATAACATTGGAGCGGGAGCATTAAGTGCTTTAAAAACAAATGAAATGATCTTTAAAGTGAGCTGGGGAATCTGATGAGCGTAACTATATTTTTAAATTGTTATGCCCATGGCCTTTGGTGCCGATCGTCTGCAAACATACCTTTTTATAGTCTTGTTGTTTGATCGGCTTATAATGCTAAACGCCGTTAGTATCTTTAGCGTGGCTAGGTATTGTCACAAATTGACTCTATGGAGGCTGCCATCTTACTAAAGGGTAAACAGGGAGTCAAGGACTTGATGAGGCACATCCTGTATAAAATGTCCATTTCCACTCCAGGAAATGTGTCTCTGTAAAATACAAGCTCAACATTGATAAATACCAACAGTATCAAACTACAATCATTCAAGACATGCTGGTGGGGAAAGTATGAATACAAGTAGGGGATGTCCTGATACTTTATCGGTATCGGAAAAAGTATGGGATCGGCCCTTTTTTGGTCATATCGGTATCGGCAAATACTGTGTGGGTATCGGAAAAGTAGCTGTCAACGCTTATTTGTCATTATCAGGTAATTGGTATTGGCAAATATGCCAGTCCAACTGCAGGTCTGACACAGGGCTAACGGGTTGACACCATGGTAGTTAAATGACGTGGAGTTTTCTTTAGAGTTGTCCAAGTGCACATTTCATTAAGGAGAAAAATTATATCGGGATCGGAAACGAAAGACATCCCTAAAAATAAGCATACAAAAACGATTATAATTCCGTCAATGCACACATCAGGTAGTTGAGGTGCTGGGTTGGAAAGTGACATCAGTCACAGAATAAACTCAGACAGACAGACAGACAGACAGACAGACAGACACACACTCATCTGCTCCACATTGTAATTCATTGACATCGCTTCCTGCCAAGTCTCAGTTTGACCCGACCAAGAGCCTTGGCTCTGAACAAAAAAAACAACCCTTGTCAATAAATTACACTGCAGCAGAAAGGAGAGAGTGCGTGTGTGTGTGTGTGTGTGTGTGCGTGCGTGCACGTGCACGCGTGTGTGTGTGTGTGTGTGTGTGTGTGCGTGCGCGTGCGTGCGTGCGCTCCTCTCTGGGCTCCATGCCCGATGGCCTACAAAAATAAATTAATCGTGACAGCCAGAGAATTATTCCAAACGGTGCAAATTCTAAAAAGCCACTGCCAATTTTCTCCCCTGCTACAAGGAAAGGAGGAAAAAAAAGCAAAGCACAATTCTTGTCACGATTGCAATCATCCGGCGAGGTGACATGCCCATTGTTTTCCCATCAGGCTCACGCCGACGTATTTCACGCCCCTACATTAGCATTCTGTGTGTCGCATTCCTGAGTGCCCTTTAATCCAGGTGCAATTCAGATGAAGACCATGACCTACATTAACCCTTTCTCTACTGCGATAATTTATATTTTAGCTATTGCAAAATATCAGATCTACATGCTCATAGCGCGCCACCGAGTGGCGCGCTATGAGCTTGTAGGTCTGATATATATTTTTTTAAAAATCGTGAAAATGTGGCTCAAATCTGCTTGGGGATCCCTAGAACGGATGTTTTCAGATGCGGGGGGTCCGCAGTCAAATATAGATAATTTTGGTGGTCTTTGCCATGAAATATGTTGAGCATCACTGACACAGAAGCATAGATTTTTCAGAAAAAGTAGAATCTGTTGTCAGAAACTAGAATCTAGTGTCAGAAACTAGAACGTGGCATCAGAAACTAGAATCTAGTGTCAGAAACTAGAACGTAGCATCAGAAACTAGAATCTAGTGTCAGAAACTAGAATCTAGTGTCAGAAACTAGAACGTAGCATCAGTAACTAGAATCTAGTGTCAGAAACTAGAACGTAGCATCAGAAACTAGAATCTAGTGTCAGAAACTAGAATCTAGTGTCAGAAACTAGAATCTAGTGTCAGAAACTAGAATCTAGTGTCAGAAACTAGAATCTACACTATAGTGTCAGAAACTAGAACGTGGCATCAGAAACTACAATCTTGTGATGGAAACTAGAATGTAAAATCAGAAACTTGAATCTCATGTCAGAAATCTACAATCTGGGGTCAGGACAAAACACGTTAATGGCCACGGCGTGTGTTTTCGCGGCCGCCTGTCGTGGCATTATGAAAGGCCACGTCGTTCTGTGAGTAGTAGTAAATGAGCTGGAGTGAACTCTTGGCTTCTGTAAATGGAATGATGATGATGATGATATCCATAACGGGTTGCATGATTAAAAAACGTATGTTCCCTTCACAGGTTGACGTTTGGTTTAAAGGTTGTTGCCATCACCAGCTCCTAGGTAGCGGCAGGCTGCAGTGTTTTCACAGTTATAAATACCAGTTTAGCGCCGAGTATTTGAGGTCCTCAAATATTGTCAGCTTCCATTATTAGCATCACAGGGAGCTGTGCAGGATGGGTGCTTATAGTAGTGCTGATTTGATTACTGGTCTTAGGCTATTTTAATGACGGATACATACATGCACGTGCAAACTCAAAGTAGCTACAGAGACTCTCAGGCCACGGTCATTTTGTGTGTGTGTGTGTGTGTGTCAGTCAGTGTGGCACTCACTAGGAATCACTCACTTTGCTTTTTTAAACTATTTTAAAAACATTTTCAATATTTAAAATGGCCAGTCTACAAGCTCACGATGTGTCTGTCAATAGATTGGCATGTTGAACTATTCCAAAAGTTAAAAAAAAGGCAAATAAGTTAGAGAGAGGGGTTTAGCATGTGATGAAAATGGAGCACGAAGTGCCATCTCTTTATTTTCTTGATAGTCGGCTTGACATGTCAACATTATGTGTTATTTTACCACAGGTCATTTTGAGATACTAACCTGATTGGTTGAAACAGGTCACATGGAATTACGTTAATCACCACACAGTCACGGCTAATCAATGCAAAGATTTCAGCTTGTTTTTTCTTTCAGAGTGCAGCAGACTGGTGATCTAGGGTAGCTAGTTTCTCAGCACATTTGTGGTTGTAGTGACCTGTCATTGAAAAAATATTATTTTTCTTCAATGACGTATGTACTGTAGAATAGTTACATCAACGTGAAATCATGTTAAAGCACACCCTCTTGTGTAATATTGCTTCATTATGACACAACACCACATCAAAAATATATATTTCCATCCGATTTTGATTGTCCATAAGCACAGCAACCTCTAGCCTCTGTTTTCTCTCCTTGTCTAGAAATATTTTCTTTCAAAATGCATGATTATTAGACTCAGTTATTATTATTGTTACTACTGTTGTCCCCAGTCAGAGTTCAATGAATGTGAGTTTGAATTAATTTAGAATTTATGTGCAGGGTATGCAGTAATTTACATAAGATGTGAAGACTTAATTTAACTGTGAAACTTCTTTTATATATGTATTTAAATTTAAAAGAAAAATCATCTCTTCTCCCACTTGTGCCAGTGTGCCAGCGATCGCCCTCTGAAGTGTCGGCGTTGGCACCCGTGCTTAAGGTTTCCTACCCCTGCATTAGGAAACACATCAAACACCATCAAAGATCAAACACCTTTGATCTTTCACACAAACTCCTCTGAAACTCCCTTTAGTGTTTTTCTCAGCAGTATTTTGTCATTACAACATTCTAGCTGGATAATCAGTTCCGGTTTGTTGTTGCCTAATTTATTCCATGAAGACGAGACACACAGACACCAAAGAGACGAGACATGATGAAACTCCGAGATCTTTCTGAGATCCTTGACATGTTTTCCACCACTTGTGGAGTGATTGATATACAAGCGTTCAGATTAACTCAACGTGCACCGCCTGATAATGTCCTTCATGTGGTGGTTGTACTACAATACGCAAAAAACACTCACGCAGTTTACAACTTTAACTGATACAGTAAAAATATGAAATCAGATTTTTTTTTTTAAATTTATATACAGTATATTTAACAAAAACATTGATTCAGTTTATTTTTTTCCTTGAAGTAGACAGGAAATGATACCATTGGATATCATTCATTTGCACAAATTCACAACAGAGGATTTTCTATAAATGATTTCTTAAGTGTTGAGCTGAATGCAAACAAGCCTAGTGACCTACTCAGCCTGGTGTCAATCTGTCAATGAGTTAAGACAGTGGTTTTCAACAGGTGGTCCGGGGACCACCAGTGGTCCTTGAGAGGGTTCCAGGTGGTCAACCAACTAAGTTGGTTAACCAGATGTACAACGTAACTCTGAGAGTGTAAAAATGAAACCAAATGGACCCTTGCGGGTCCATTTCATTTTCGTTTCATTTTACACTCTCAAGAGTTAAAATATTCATCACGTGAATTGGCCCCAAGTCTACACAACTAGAGAGTGTAGAAGATTAATGGTCATTTTGATCTGTATGTTTGACTGTTTTGTTTCTGAAATCCAGCCTGGAATTGTGGACAAAAGCAAAATAAATCTTTAGTTTTCGGGTCTGTGGGGCTAAAATGTCCCCAAATGGTGGTCCGTGGCTCAAATTCTGAATAAATAGTGGGCCCTGGTATGAAAAAGGTTGAAAACCATAGATATAGGCCTTATAGGCGCTTGATTTGAAGCAGTGTCGTGAGCATGCGTGTGTGTGTGTTGTGTTGTGCGCGCTGGAACCATTCCAGAGCAGTTAGACAGTGTAAATAGCCTCCTGGCCCTCTGCCTGCTGGTTCCAGTGTTGTGCTCATGCCAGAGGTTGGCCAAGGTAAACACAGATAGACCTTCATTTGACACTCAGCATAGATTAGAAACAATGACCTACATACTGTATAGTCATACTTTATATATACAGTAGGTCTGTCAGGGTGAAACCTCTTATCTCAACATTTTGTTTGTGGCACAGCTTTTTTTCTTAAATGAAAGCACCTCTTGGATCACAGTAGTAACTACAGCAGGGGTGTAAAACTCATCGGGCCAAAATAGAAAAACTGGTACAAGTTGAGGCCTGGATTGTGTTTCAACACATGAGCACTGGTTTACGAGGACGTTCCAGACAAACTGCAAAAAGGAAATCCATGTCCCTTAAAATGCAAGATAAATGTAAAGCTGAAACTATGTGCATTATAAGCTCAAAATACATTATTAAAGCTCAGTATCCTCACCAAGTGCACTGCTTTTGTAGTAAACTGAGAAAGTACACCAATTGAGTTGAGAAAGTAAAAACATGAGTTGCATTAATTTCTCATCATGTTGTGTGTAATTATACCAGAGGGCCAGTTCTGATAGTAATTAAATATCATCCCACAGGTCCTCCCAGTCCTTGGATTTGACAGATGTGAACTACAGTGTCTCGCAAAAGCACCAAACATGGCAGATCTACAATCCCCAAAATGACTTGAATTTGAAGTTTGACAGTTTTCGGTGTACTGTATTATTTGTTTTCTCTCTTGGCTTTTCTGGCTTTATTGGTAGATTCAAGTAAAGACAGGAGAGAGAGAGGGAGAGACGGGGAGGGAATGTGCATGAACGGGGTTCGAACATATGTCACGTTGTTGTCAGGCCCTAACCGTTCATGTGGCATGGGCCTGGACCGCGAGATCAGTGGGCAGCCCTGGCCTGTGTGAGGTTATTTCCACCCTACAGGGACTATACATATAATATACACTTTGTTCAAGTGTGTCAATAGTTAACAGTGGGATGAAGTAAGTACCGGAATAGTAAAGGAAATGGTGAGCTATTCCAGTCTGCTGCAAACTGTGACCTAACTTCAAGGATCTATTTACAGTGATAAAGACCATTCTATCACTACTCAAACAGTTAAAAGCAACGGATTGCACCTCGGTTTGGTCAGGTCCACAGATACTGAACAGCAACAATACATATTATAAACATAATAATAAAGATAAAGAAGATAATAGAGATAAAGTCCCCCTGAGGAATTTACCGGTATATAGCAGCAACAGGGGTGGGAGTAGATTACCGTAAATAGTGACTGGATGTATAGAATGTGCAATAAGGTGTAAACACGTTTGTACACAGACTAATTTTTTTATATCACATGTCGTCTCTGTTGGTTAATGTCCAAAACTGGGTACTTTTCAGGATTCAAATGCAAAAGTAGCAGATCTTCACAGTCAAAACTCACCATTTTGTGTCGTGTTTCCAGCTTGTAGAACTTCAACTGTTGATGATTTTGTGTATTGCTATAGTACAGGGATGTACAGTAATACTCAAATCCAAGTCGGGTGAAAATAGAAAAAAAATGTACAAGTCGAGGGCCCGACTGTTTCAACACACAGGAAGCGATTCACAAGGACATTCCAGGCAAACAGCAAAAAAGTAATTTTCTAAAATCAATGTTCATTAGTACTATAGCAAGACAAAATACCAGCCGATGTTACCGATATATCGGCCGTTGTTACCGATATATCGGTGCGAAATTGGTTGGGATGGCAAAGAGGGGCAGCGCCCCGTAGCGCATTAGTTGGCAACACTGATAATGTCACAATAAATCCAATATTCCACCTGCTTGATTTATGGGCCGATGGCACTGTGCCAAACCACATCGGGTTTGTGTGCGACAGCGTTTTGGAAGTTGGCACCAGCTGCTGCGTGTCAATTAATTCAAACTGCCAAACCAATCAGTCGTTAGTGCCGATAGTCATTAACGTTACTTTACCTACAGAACGCAGTGCTCGCCGTTTATAGCAATCCTGCGAGAGGGACAGGCTGAAGGGTATGAGCCCTTCTCAAAAGGGTTTGCAATGCTCACTGTCCAATGCCAACCCACATACTTTTGCATACTGTTGCTATCCAGGTCAAGCCTTCCTGGTCAAGCCCTACCCTTCTAACATTCCTACACAGAGGACAGTGTTTGAGATAGTCACGTTGCCTCTAGGTCAGAGGTGGCAGGGGTTGACACTAAAGTCTCCGAGGTACTTGCCCATCGGGCAAGTGCAAGTCAGGTTCTACTTGCCCTCAGGTCATGGTCACTTGCCCCCTAAAAATATATTGTAAATTTTGCATTTAAGTTTACTTCCTACATGGGTGCTTTAAACCAGGGGTTTTCAACAGGTGGTCCGGGGACCACCAGTGGTCCCTGAGAGGGTTCCAGGTGGTCCCCAGCTAAGTTGGTTAACCAGATGTAACTCTTGAGAACGTAAAAATGAAACCAAATGGACCCTTGCGGGTCCATTTGGTTTCATTTTCACACTCTCAAGAGTTAAAATTCATCATCTTCATTAGCCCATAATGGTCATAGACCTAGTGGTCCCTGACTCCAGCAAAATGATAGTTTGGAACCAAATGGACCTGGGAGAGAGATAGGTAGAGATAGCTAGAAAGCAGGGAAAGACACAGAGGCAGAGTGCAATGACTGCCTTCAGGACAAATATATCTCATGTTGTGTTATAGTGCACTAAGTTGCACACTTGCCCGATCGGGCAACCAGGTAGCAGTCTTCACTTGCCCCACCATTTTTTTACTTGCCCCGGGCAAGCGGGCAAGTGTTAGTGTCAACCCCTGGGTGGGCAATTATTTTTCCCAAAGGGGCAAAATCATGAGATACATAAAATATTGTGGAGGGGCAAGACTAAAGGCTGAACTAAAGTCTGCGTAATATTAATTTAATTTCAAGATAAAAGTAAGAGTAAGAGCAACCATTTTGACACCAGGGCTCTCTATTTATTCAGTATTTGAGCCACAGAGGACCAACATTTGATGACATTTTGGCCCCATAGACCCCAAAACTAAAGATTTCTTTTGTTTTTGTGCACAATTCCAGGCTGGATTTCACAAAGAAAACAGGCAAACGTACAGATCAAAAATGACCTTTTTTAACATTATCTGATTGTGTAGACTTGGGGCTAATTCAGATAATGAATATTTTAACTCTTGAGAGTGTAAACATGAAACCAAATGGACCCGCAAGGGTCCAATTGGTTTCATTTTTACGCTCTCAAAGAGTTACCTCTGGTTAACCGACTTTCCATATTTAACTGGAACTCTCTCAAGGACCACTGGTGGTCCCCACTGGTTGAAAACCACTGGTTGAAAACCACAGTACCCTTTCCCGGGCCGCATAATGCCCAGGTATGCTCTAGGTGGAGTTAGGTGTATTTGAGGCATTTATCTCCTGACTAAGTCATTGGGGAAAAAAAAGTTTATTTTTGTTTCTGCCCACAGCAGTATTGTGTCATTTTTCCACTGACTGGAGCGTTTGTGTATTTACTAAACATTCTCCAACCTCCTTATTTTGTGAATAAGTAACGCCTCACTGAGCCATGGTGAGGCCCATAGGGGAGGGAGCCTACCTCCTGTTTAGCCTTCTGCGTAGCGCAAGGACGCTTTGATGTACAAGTACACCCCCTGGACACGACGCTAGTATATCACACAGGGATTTGACCCCAATCCAACCCTTGGTTTGAGTCTGAGCTCCATGCAGCTGTTTTCAGTATGACCCGGTCAGGGATCGAACCTTGACCTCACAGCTCCCAGGGTTGACACTCGGGTCTAACCCAAGGCCACTGTGCTGGTATACATTCTGAGCATTTTTTTTTTTTTTTTTTTTTTTAATAATTTTTATCCCACGATTTTGCAACCCATTTTTTCACCCAGTGCCAATTCCTAATGTGATCCTGGGCTCTACACACCCTCCACCAACCTGGGGAGGCAGCAGACTGGGCTCATGCTTCCTTCAAGGCATGAGGAGTCGCGCCACCTTCTTTTCACCTGACAGGGGGGAGTTTCCCTGGTTGGACGTAGCACGTGGAAGGAACACGTTATTCCAACCAGTTCCAGTCCCCTCCATCAGGCATCCCTGCTGCAGTGTTGTTTTTGTCGACTAAGACTAAGACTAAAGACTAAGTCGACTAAGGTTTTTGATATTTAGTCGACTAAGACTAGACTAACAAAAATGAATTTCAAAAGACTAATTGGGACTAAAAGGTGTGTGTTTTCAAAAGACTAAGACTAAGACGAAGACTAAATCATAACCTAAGACTAATGGAAATAGGAAACATTTTTAACTTATTTTTTCGTTCTTGTGAACATATCTGCAGTATAGATTGCATACGTTTTCAGGAAAGGGGCTTATTACTAATGGAGTAATTTTACAAAGAAATAAAACGAGACATCTTTCATACTAAAAACTATAAATCTGTATAACATACCTACAATGCATGTGTATGTAAGACTAAACGACTAAGACTGAGAGACTAAGACTAAAAAAAGACTAAGACTAAATAAAGACTAAGACTGAGACTAAGACTAAATCAATGTTGATATTTCGTCGACTAGACTAAGACTAAAAATTTTTTTTTCAGAAGACTAAATGGGACTAAAAGACTAAATGTGTGTTACTCAAAAGACTAAGACTAAGACTAAGTCAAAATATTCTCAAACAAACAACACTGCCCGGCTGGCCAGGGGGAGGCAGTTTAGAGTCCAGGATTACTGCATGTTTTGTGAGGGTATCTACCCTAGGGGACACAGGGAGAACATGCAAACTCCACACAGAAAGGCCCTTTCGTCAACCCCGCCTCGGGTATGGGTACTGATGACGCGGAGGAGGAGACACGCCGCCAGCACCCACAGCAGCGCCCCTAGCGGGAGTCGAACCCAGGACCTTCTAGCTGTGAGGCGACAGCACTAACCCCTGTGCCACCATGCCCCCCTTCTGAGCATTTCACCACAGTTAAAGGAGCATTCATTGAGTTGGGTGATTTGACAAAAAACCTGTTCCGCCCCAGTAATAAGATGTGTATGTGTACATGCTCTAAAGTGCAACCGGCCAACCTCACGTGCACCAAGGCCCGCCCCAACTCGATCCTGATTGGATGAGGATTTTGCCTCCCAAAGCACCAAACTGAAACAAGGGTCTTTATGACCCCAAGGCCTCACTGGGTCACCACACTCTATAGTAGGGAGCCAAAAAAGTAAAAATATTTGAATTAGTGAAATCACTGAATATAGTTTTAATCTCCAATATGACTCTTCTGACAAACTGGGTGAAGTTGACAGAAACTGTGCGATAAAGCTTGTCAACGCAGACCTCTAAACAGGATGGAATCGTGGGCCTTTATTCAAATACTGTAAGAATAATGTTCTGGAATAATATGTAAAACAAGATGTTATTCAACCTTTTCAAATCCTGAGTATAAATGTTATGTAAATATGGTGACAGACAGTGTGCACAGGTGTTGACTGTCAAGCTGCAGCTGCTGTACAGTAGCTGTAATTATGTCAAATATCTGAACTGTGTAATGATTACAGAATAGCTGTATTTCCGCTATGGCTACAGCCTGACAAGTTTTATTTTATTTTTGGCATTATCTTGGTACAGTGATGATAGTCACAGTGAAGATAGACAGGGAAGAGGGATAGAGATAAGGGGAGACGCATGCAGCAAAGGTCGTCAAAGAACGGGACTCGAACACGCGACAACACAGTTAGGCCAGAGACCTATATGTGACATGCACCTGGACCACATTGCCCTCCTCCCAAAAAAAAGATATTTCTGCTGCCTCGAGCAGACCTAGCTGGTGGCAACAGTTGTGGATGTGTTATGATGGCCGCAGCTCAATTTTAACATTACTGCGGTAGTTTGTCGTTGTCCCACTGCCCTAGATAATGTTACATTCGCCAAAACTCAAAATTGGAAATTGCAGACCAAAAATCTGTGAAAGTGGCCCAAAGATGTTTTGGGCAGCCATCATCTCTGGAACGGAAAGGCACACACTTGTATATCAGCTGTTTGCGATCATTCGATATTTTAGGAGGAATGAGTATTTGTGGTGATTAAACTATCAATATGATACAAGATTACAAATATCTTCCAGAAATATTAATGGTCTGGATTAATCTCTCAAATATATGTGATTTCTTCAGCTGATTGGTTTATAACGGGGGTTTTCAACCGGTGGTCCGGGGACCACCAGTGGTCCTTAAGAGGGTTCCAGGTGGTCCCCAGCTAAGTTGGTTATCTAAATGTAACTCTTAAGAGTGTAAAAATGAAACCAAATGGACCCTTGCGGGTCCATTTGGTTTCATTTTTACTATCTGAAGAGTTAAAATATATACATCACCATGTTGATCTGTATGTTTGACTGTTTTGTTTCCCAAATCCAGCCTGGAATTGTGGACAAAAGCAAAAGAAATCTTTAGTTTTGGGGTCTTTGGTGCTTAATGTCCTCAAATGGTGGTCCGTGGCTCAAATGCTGAATAAATTGTGGTCCCTGGTATCAAAAAGGTTGAAACCCCCTGGTTTATAATGATCACACCTAAAGCATCATCATTACATTCAGTGCTATATTCCATGCTGAGGTGTCATGTCCCTCCTGCCCTGCAGGCGGCAGCGCGCCACCAGTGCTCCTACCTGATCCAGCAGCACAGCTCCAGTTTCCTGGAGGCAGGCGGAGACGAGAGCTGGCTGAGGAGTCTGGAGCACGTCCCTGCCAAGCTGAGCAGCCTGCACACCCTCAACATGCTGCTGGCCCACCGGCCCTGGCTCATTACACAGGACAATATACAGGTACTATAACACACCCTCAACATGCTGCTGGCCCACCGGCCCTGGCTCATTACACAGGACAATATACAGGTACTATAACACACCCTCAACATGCTGCTGGCCACCGGCCCTGGCTCATTACACAGGACAATATACAGGTAATACACCCTCAACATGCTGCAGGCCACCGGCCCTGGCTCATTACACAGGACAATATACAGGTAACACTACACACCCTCAACATGCTGCAGGCCACCGGCCCTGGCTCATTACAAACAAGCAATCCATACACCGCAATATGTTTTCTTTTCATATTAAGCATCTTGCCATAGATGCGTCGCCTAGCTATTGATTTTGTATAAGCACTGCGCATCATAACGGCACTGTATATGAGCGCAGTGACCCTAATCCTATTATTATAACATTCTAAAAAAAAAAAAGAAAGGAAGGACTAACAGAAATGGTCTCTCTGACAAAGGCTGCTTTTGCCAAATTTTGTGAAATAAATAGAGAATGAAAAAAAAAATAAAAATAAACAAACGGTATTAACCGGTTTTGTGGATTTCAGAATAACGTTGCTGTTCTGGAACAGTTGAAGACCATTTCGTTTTCGTTTCTGTTCCTTGAAAAATCCCCTAGAATTCCGTTTGTTTCGGTTTTCGTTTTTCGTTCCTTGAACCTGTTTCGAAGCCCTTCCCTCAACATACTGCTGGGAGTGCATTCAATAGTTCTGGGGCCATTTTTCTTCTGGGAGGTCTCTGAAACTACATATTTTCAGATCGGCGGCCATTTACAAATGATTTTGTAGGTCCTTGACATGAGATATTAAGGACCACTGACATGGAAACCTATTCTTCCCCCCCCCCCCCCCTCATCCTCACAGGAGTTGGTCTGTCCCGGGGCGGAGTCTCGCTGGTCATTGGCCGAGCTCATCCACGCCGTCATCCTCATGGCTCACGCCCATTCGCTGTCGTCCTTCGTGTGGGGGTGTGGCCTCCACCCGGAGCCCGACCACGTGGGAGGACACGCCTTCCACCCGCCCTCGCCCAATCACGTGCCCCGCAGCCCCCACAGCCCCGCCCACGAGGACGGCCGACAAGAGGTGAGCCTGGTGGTGGTGGAAGGGTCCAGATGGAGTCTTTTTGGGTGACGTCACAAAAGTGGAATGAAATATTCATATTACTTTCTACCCAGTAAGCTGTACTGAACTGAGCATGACGGCACAGCTGGTCGTTAAGAAGATTTTAAGAAGATTTGATAACTGATTAGAAATCAGTAGTGATGATTAGTGATGCGACATTTTAGTAGCATCATTATTGGCTTAGTTTCCATTTTCATGACCTTCACCAAGAACTGCTTTTATAGTGAAATGAGAAAGTCAGTTGAGTTGAGAATGTACTGTATGTAAAAAGTATGTAAAATATCAAGGGGACAGTTCATTCACGGGATTGATTTGGCGCCTGGGCCTTGAGTTTCAAATATGTGCTCATATGTGCTCTTTTGGCGACCCTATATACTGTAGTTCTTGAGATGAACATGTTTGGGGAACCAGGGCGGGTTCCTAAACCTGCTAGGGGTGTTTTGGCGGCCCCAGGTGGCAGCAGAAGGTCATCACAGGCCTCTGGCTCTAGCAGTGGTAGATAATGTAGATTGATGTGTTTGGGGAGGAGGTGATTGTAACTTTATGTTTTCATAAAAAAGAAAGAATAAAACACATGCATTTTTGAATGAAAGGAACTTCTTTCTCCAACCCCCCCCCCCTCTCTCCCTCTCTCTCTCTCTCTCTCTCTCTCTCTCTCTCTCTCTCTCTCTCTCTCTCCCTCTCTCCCTCTCTCTCTCTCTCTCTCTCTCTCTCTCTCTCTCCTCTCTCTCTCTCTCTCTCTCTCTCTCTCTCTCTCTCTCTCTCTCTCTCTCTCTCTCTCTCTCTCTCTCTCTCTCTCTCTCTCTCTCTCTCTCTCTCTCTCTCCGTCTCTTCCCCTCTCTCTCTCTCTCTCTCTCTCTCTCTCTCTCTCTCTCTCTCTCTCTCTCTCTCTCTCTCTCTCTCTCTCTCTCTCTCTCCCTCTCTCTCTCTCCGTCTCTTCCCCCCTCTCTCTCTCTCTTCCTCTCTCTCTCCCTCTCCCCCCCCTCCCTCTCTCCCCCTCCTTCTCTCTCCCCCTCTCTCTTTCTCTCTCCATCCAGCTGGTAGATGGAGGGATGGAGGTGGAGGTGTTGATGAAGAGGATGGTGGAGTTACAGCAGCAGGAGGAAGAATGCACACAGGAGGAGATGCTGACGCGCTTCGAGAGGGAGAGGAGCGAGAGCATACCTACAGGTGTGTGTGTGTGTGTCTGTGTGTGTGCATGCATCAAACCTGTTATTACGTCTGGTTGAGAATCAGCTAACCCAGGAGTCAGCAACCTGCGGCTCAGGAGCCGCATGTGGCTCTAGAACACAGCCCTAGTGGCTCAGTGGCTGTAGCATTATTACATACACACTGGGCTCTAGAACACAGCCCTAGTGGCTCAGTGGCTGTAGCATTATTACATACACACTGGGCTCTAGAACACAGCCCTAGTGGCTCCCTGTAGCATTATTACATACACACTGGGCTCTAGAACACAGCCCTAGTGGCTCCCTGTAGCATTATTACATACACACTGGGCTCTAGAACACAGCCCTAGTGGCTCCCTGTAGCATTATTACA
>CM076970.1:52848137-53015637 GCA_039105355.1 Benthosema pterotum | reverse complement strand
CTTCCAGACATGGGTCAGCTGCTAGATGAAAAGTTCCAGGTATGTTTTTAGAACCTTTAGAACCTCTGACCTTTGAACCCTAGTGTCTCCTGAGCCTGGACACAAGCGTGGAATCTTCTGGGTTTTCAGTAAACGGCCCCGTTCCGTCCTCCTCCTAGTAGTAGGAGCTGATGTAAGGGTTCAGTCTGCAGCGAGTTTCAGCGGTGAACGTTGCGAGCTTCGCTTAGCACACTAATCCCTGTTCAAGGTGGCAACCCGATAATAGGGCCAGAATAGTGAGAATGGTAGGGCTGCAACTAACGATTATTTTCATAATGGATTCATCGGATTATGACACTTATTCAGCTATCACCCTGAAAATGTATATTTTGGGTTATTTTAGAAAAAGGCTTATTCTGACTGCATACATTAGATTAAAGAATAGCTTCTGTATACACATTCCAGGCTAAAAGGACGATTACGTCCTAAGTACGATTCTGAACTCAAATAGGTCATTTTGTTCTTGATACTACAATCATTGTTGTGTCATATCATATTTTGCTTTGCAGTTGCTAGAGTGCAACTATCAGCATTATTGTAAGAGAGATGGCTCACCTCTATTTAGTTACACTTAACACTAGAAAAATAACTATGGTTAAGTGGGAAACACTCATTATAACAACAACCCAATGATTAGTTGCTGATCTAATAAATCGAATTAGTTTAGGGCTAATTAATAATTCGAATACGTAATTTGATTACATGAATCGATTAACCGCTGCAGCCCTAGAGAATAGTAAATAATGTTCTGGTGACAGCGTTTTGCGCAGACTGCCATCAGGCTGCCTACGTGCCGATGACAGCATGTCTTTACTCAGACCCTGAGAAAGATTCAGTGGTCCTGTTCAAGACTCAGCGTCTCCGCTGTACTTCCTGTCATTGTGCGCAGCGGGCCGGCGCCTTTTTAGGAGACAGAAAGCAGGTTGGGGTCTGTTCACTCCAGAGAGAGAGGGTGCACGTGAACACTACAGGTGCTGAAACGTTCTTTAGCACTTGTGGTCACTGGACTAAGTATCGTAACCCAATCACACGACATTCCCAAGATTTTCATACTAAAGAGCTTTTCACACAGGGAATGATAAACGCACGCCTTATGGCGGAGTTTTTTCGACGAGAATCGCGTAGCATGGGGGGCAAAAAGGTCACCAGAATCTTAGTATAAAATCAGACATACTGTAGGCTTGTGCAACGAGTACACACGCCTAACACCTAAACCTAACAACTTTGTGTGATGATGCGCTGATGGGTGATGTCACACAGGCAGTGTTTTCTAAATTAGACAATTAGAAAATGTAGAAGAATTATTTTTGGTCCGAGAGACTAAACTCAATATCATGAGTCAATCAGTGGTGCTCTGTGGTTAAAAGGCAGAACAAATAGTGGGCCCTGGTATGAAAATGGTTGAAAACCCCTGTTCTAAAACACAAAATGCAAGTCTCACTGAAAATGAACTAGAGCTGTGATTTGTTTTCCCATCTGAAAGGCCCTTTCTAAATACTAAAGTGACTTTTTCAGAGTGGCAAATTAGGATAAAATCTGCTTTATTTTCGACCATTCTTTATCGCAGCAGCACACTAATACCAGTACACCAAGATTTGCCCACTTTACAAACTGGACCATTTGTAGTATTTTCGTACCACGTTGCCTCTACTGGCTCCGTTCGGGATGGACAGTCTTCCCTAATTGAACAGTCTTTGACCCGGTCTCTCCTGTCACCTTTCACTCATTAGCAGTTCCACTCATTAGTGATGACAAGGCTAATGGGAACAACACTAATCTAATCGTCTGACTGCATGATAAACAGAGACCCTGGATGAGGTCCAGGAGTTGATGTAACTGCACTGTGCTGTCAGCAGGGGTGGATGTAACTTTTCCCAATTGGGGGGCAAGAGAAAATGGTATGGGGGCGACTTCACCGCCCGTGTCGCTTCGCACCACGGGCGATGAAGCCACACCCATGCCATTTTCGGTTAAAAGACTTTAGTCAAGTAAAGCATCAATAATAACATCAGTTGTTGTTGAAGTTGCAACAGACACGCAGCATGCATAAAGCTAAAGGTCTGACTCAGAGAGTTTTCTGTTTTCAATGATGAAATGCTGTTGGTTTAGTGGTGACACAGCTGTAGTTAGTTAGTAGCAGTAGTAGTGTTTCAAATCATTTGAAATATCTTGGGTTGTTTTGCATGCCATTGTGTTTGGTGGGGCAGTCTGGGCATTTAGGGGGGCATTGCCCCCCCATGCCCATGCCTAGATCCGCCCCTGGCTATCAGGAGCTTATCTAATGACTGAAAAACGCTGCCTGTATGGCAGCATTCTCAACGTTGTTACAACCCACAAGTCTTTGCATTTGTGTGTGCACAAGTTTCTGTTATCGCTCGATTTGTCGCCAGATTAGCAAGAGAAACAAGCGGCCCAGGTACAGTATAATGAAATCAAGGCTTTCATTTTCTTTGTTCCACGAAAACGCAAAGCCTGGACTAAGAATTTATTTGAGACACCAAATCTTTTTGTCAATTTCATCTTATTTTACAGACATTTGGAGTTGTTGGGTCTCTCTGATGGGGCAACATTTTTGACCACGAGGGAATGACCAGATATACAGTAAATTACTAGGACTGTTAAACTAAACAAAAGTGGAACCAGTTGTCAACTGTTGTTGTCCCCCGGACAACATAGGGAATTGGAGCAGCAGAATTTCTGAATTGAATACAATCAGACTGAATCTCTCTCTGACTTTGTGTGTCTCTCCTCCTCCTCCAGATTGCCATTACCATGACCTACCACAGGATGGCCATGCATGAAGGAGTGGACACACACACCCTGAGGAAGGCTCTGTGGAACTACATACACTGTCTCTACGGCATCCGGTCAGTGGACCTTTCTATACACCGTCTAAACCAGTCGTTTTCAACCAGTGGTCTGGGGACCACCAGTGGTCCTTGAGAGGGTTCCACGTGGTCCTCAGTTGGTTAACCAGATGTAACTCTTGAGAGCGTAAAAATGAAACCAAATGGACCCGCAAGGGTCCATTTGGTTTCATTTTTACGCTCTCAAGAGTTAAAATATTCATCATCTGAATTGCTTGTTTTGTTTCCCAAATCCTGCCTGGAATTGTGGACAAAAGCAAAGCAAAAGTCTGTGGGGGCTAAAATATCCTCAAATAATGGGCTGTGGCTCAAGTTATGAATAAATGGTGGTCCCTGGGAGAAAAGGGTTGAAAACCACTGATCTAAACACTACTGGCACTACTACTCACACAACCATCTATGAACACTACTGATACTTAGAATCTAAACACTACTGGTACTCACAATCTAAACATCACTGGTACTCACAATCTAAACATCACTGGTACTCACAATCTATACAGCTTGGAGAAAAATGTACACTCCTTTATGTTGGTATTTGGAAGGCTCTGTAATATTCATAAATCATAATGTGAGAGGCCTGCAGATTGCAGGCATGGTGGCCAACAAGCCCAGAGCTAAGTGCCGTTGTCAAAAGTCTGTTCAGTGTCTGTGATAATTGGCCGTCGCCAGAGCTTAATTTGTGGTGGAATATGCTGGAACGGCATTCCGACTTGGTTCACTTGCACTCCCCTTTACGGGAGCTGTCACTGACGCTCCTCTGCCCGCATAGGCCGATCCGGCCTCATTCATTTTGGACGTTGCTATAGGATACCCATACAGACCCAATAAGGCATAGTATAGTCACTCCACTCCAATCACATGTCCGACAGTGGAACACCACTCTATTGGCTGAGCTGTCCCAGGCTATGGGATTTTTATCGAGAGTCTTCTAGAGGATGGGAGGGGATTTGCTCGCACAGTGCTGCAGCCAGCCAGAGAGAGAGTTAACGTCAATGTCGCCACTCTCTTACTTGACTATTCTGGGGGAAACGCGCTTGAACAACAAAAACATACATAAACCCTGGATCGATACTGTATTGTTGTTGTGAAGTAGTAGCTTACTGTGGCAAGGACTTGTACACCAAAAGAGACAAGGAAATACTTTAAATTTGTTTGTAAAAATCACTAGAAAGCAGCGCAGAAATGATGAGCACCACCCGCTGCATATCGACTTTTCTTGTTAAATGTGAATGCAAATAACAAGTTTAAACGCCTGCGTTGCAGATACGACGACTACGACTACGGCGAGGTGAACGTGCTGCTGGAGCGCGCTCTGAAGGTGTTTGTGAAGACGGTGGCCTGTCACCCTGAGCAGACCACCGCACGGGTCTACCACGGCTTCTGGAGGCACTTCAGACACTCTGAGAAGGTACTGTACCATACCCACCACCTTTATAGTTCACCACAGACACTCTGAGAAGGTACTGTACCATACCCACCACCTTTATAGTTCACCACAGACACTCTGAGAAGGTACTGTACCATACCCACCACCTTTATAGTTCACTACAGACACTCTGAGAAGGTACTGTACCATACCCACCACCTTTATAGTTCACTACAGACACTCTGAGAAGGTACTGTACCATACCCACCACCTTTATAGTTCACTCAGACACTCTGAGAAGGTACTGTACCATACCCACCACCTTTATAGTTCACTACAGACACTCTGAGAAGGTACTGTACCATACCCACCACCTTTATAGTTCACTACAGACACTCTGAGAAGGTACTGTACCATACCCACCACCTTTATAGTTCACTACAGACACTCTGAGAAGGTATGGTACCCACCAGGAGACAGTTATAGTTCACTACAGACACTCTGAGAAGGTACTGTACCATACCCACCACCTTTATAGTTCACTACAGACACTCTGAGAAGGTATGGGACCCACCAGGAGACATTTATAGTTCACTACAGACACTCTGAGAAGGTCTGGTACCCACCAGGAGACCTTTATAGTTCACTACAGACACTCTGAGAAGGTACTGTACCACACCCACAACCAGGAGACAGTTATAGTTCACTACAGACACTCTGAGAAGGTATGGGACCCACCAGGAGACAGTTATAGTTCACTACAGACACTCTGAGAAGGTATGGGACCCACCAGGAGACCTTTATAGTTCACTACAGACACTCTGAGAAGGTCTGGTACCCACTAGGAGACCTTTATAGTTCACTACAGACACTCTGAGAAGGTATGGTACCCTCCAGGAGACATTAGTTCACTACAGACACTCTGAGAAGGTATGGTACCCACCAGGAGACATTAGTTCACTACAGACACTCTGAGAAGGTCTGGTACCCACTAGGAGACCTTTATAGTTCACTACAGACACTCTGAGAAGGTATGGGACCCACCAGGAGACATTAGTTCACTACAGACACTCTGATAAGGTATGGGACCCACCAGGAGACATTAGTTCACTACAGACACTCTGATAAGGTATGGGACCCACCAGGAGACATTAGTTCACTACAGACACTCTGATAAGGTATGGGACCCACCAGGAGACAGTTATAGTTCACTACAGACACTCTGAGAAGGTATGGGACCCACCAGGAGACAGTTATAGTTCACTACAGACACTCTGAGAAGGTATGGGACCCACCAGGAGACAGTTATAGTTCACTACAGACACTCTGAGAAGGTATGGGACCCACCAGGAGACAGTTATAGTTCACTACAGACACTCTGAGAAGGTATGGTACCCTCCAGGAGACAGTTATAGTTCACTACAGACACTCTGAGAGTACCATAGCCTTGAGAAGACATATATATTTTTTGCAGTGGTTTTCATGAAGCCCTATAGTCAGGTGTGGCTTATACGAGAGAAAAAAAAATGTATTTTTCCACAAATTTAGCTGGTGAGGCTTATATTCAGGTGCGGCTTATATTCCAGAAATTACAGCAGTTCATATACATATAATGTAATATGATCGTAAAATGATCATATTACGTAATATGAACATAAAATGATCATATTACAAAATATGTAAAATGTAAAATCGTAAAATGAAAAAAAAAAAAAAAAAGGTTTCATTTTACGCTCTCAAGACATACAGGGAAGTGATATCTAGACATAGGGAAGAGATTCTTAAAACATCTTTTAAAACCAAAGGTTTTCTGAAGACGTTCAAATCTGTATTTAAGACTGAAATTATGTTTCGCAACTAATGAGACAAAATGTAAGATGTGAGATTAAAAGGTATAAAAAAACGGACCTGCTCTAACAGGTTGCAGCAGGTCTATTTGGGTTAATATCATGTTATATTTATAACCAAGAGTGAGAACATTATGTCATTTATTGGGCAATAAAACATCTTAATTCAGCCATTTAAATAGGGCTATAAATGACTTTACTTTATTAATTCATGCTTGCAGCGGAGCCGAGGGCCCACTGAAAAAACAGCTCAACTTCACAACATCATCCACAACAAAATAAGGAATAAAGGATAGCAAATTTTAAAATGTATGAAACACGGTCAGTATTCCTGTTGTGCAGGGCATCACTCGGTGCTTAGTAGGACAGAGTGTCAGTGACTTCCGTTTTAGAGGTCAATTTATCTATCTGTTTCTGCTCCAATGACGACTACCTCTGTTTAGTTTAGTTCTGCTTCAGCTGAAAATGACTTTGATGCTAGATTCTAGTAGCCTGGTACCACACTGATTTGTCGATGGCAACATAAACGTTCAATATATGAACGTTAAAGTTTCCATCTCCATATCATGATCTGGAGGTGGAAACTTTAACGTTCTTATATTGAACGTTTATGTTGCCATCGACAAATCAGTGTGGTACCAGGCTAAGATTCTAGTTTCCGATGCTAGATTCTAGTTTTCGACGCTAGATTCTAGTTTCTGACACTAGATTCTAGTTTTCGACACTAGATTCTAGTTTTTGACACTACATTCCAGTTTCTGACACTAGATTGTATTTCATGACACTAGATTCTAATTTTCTTATCAAAAAAAAAAAAAAAAAGAGAAAGAGTTTAATGTCTAAAACCCAGTGTTCTGGAGGTCATTAGGGCCAGTAGTGTCATCAAGACTTACACTTGCAGCAATATAGAGTTGATTTCCTCTAATAAAAACAAGGGATTCTCTGCGTTTCTGCGTTGTAAGCATAGCAGAGCCCTTTTTTAGCCCTCTTTTTGGCTGCATGTATAATCAGTCCCATCATTAACTTATCTGCTACGGTTTCAAGACACCCTGGATTCTTCCTCAGACCTTTAACAGAGCCTGACGGCTCCAAATGTTAGCGATTAAAATAAATTATACCGCGTGTGCGGATTCCATTTATTTTCACTACATGTTAAACCTTTGATCCTGCAGCAGCCTGCCTAGACGTACCAGGGCGTGTGTATCTTTTTTAAAATCATTAATAATGCATTAATAGCGTTGTGGATTCATGACTAAATCTTCAGATTCAGATCTTCAGATCTTCAGATCAACTCTGCATTAGAGGAATTTAGCGTCTCTGAAAGCACATAGTGGTGTGTCAAAATTTGACATGCCAGTAGGAGGTTTTAGAGACACCAAAAAGTAGAAGTTCTACTACATTCTGCAAGATTTCCAATCCAACAACATTTAACACAAAGACTGCCACGATCAGAGCCACGAGCCAACTGTTGCCTGCCACTCCTCCTATAGTGTAAAACAGTGGTTTTAAACCATTTTCATGAAAACCATGTTTCCACCATTTAGGAGAGATAACTAGCCAAATGTTCAAAATAACAATTCTTCTAGAGTTCTCAAACTCTGCCCGAACCCGACCAGGACCGAACCCGAACAGGCCCGACCCGACATTTAGGGCCGGGTAGGGCCGAAAATCTATCCTAATCAATAGGGCCGGGTAGGGCCTAGGGCCGCATGAAAACATAATATATATTGAATTATTTTAATATAGTAAGAATAATAGTTATTTTCTGTATTTACCCATTATGAAGATGGTGCTGATTGCATTTCAATTTTAATCTGTGGTGAATTCTCAAATCTTGCCCAAACCCGACAGTTTAGGGCCGGGTAGGGCCTAAAATGTATTCCATTTAGTAGGGCCGGGTAGGGCCTAGGGCCTGAACTGTTAGGGCCGGGTAGGGCCGGGCCTTAATTTTCAGGCCCGTTGAGATCTTTAATTCTTCTACATTTTCTAATTGTGTAGATTCTTGAAAATTAAGTAATTCAGATTGAATATACAGTAATTTAACTCCTGACAGCGTAAATTGAGAACAAATGGACCCATAAGGGACTATTAGTTTGGGTCCCAGTTTTACAGTCTTTGGTGTGACCCAGCCGGGAATCGGAATCCTCCCAGTTTCAGGGCACTCTAACCACAAGGCCACTGTCTGCTAGTATTTAGTAGAATGTAGTAGATCTTCTACCGTTGAAGTGTTTGTGTGACGCACTGACTACTATGTATGTATTATGATGCTTTACAAAAATATAGAGGTAGGAGATTTGCAGCCCCGACAGCAACACAATAAACGAATGACCTCACAAACTGACCTGACCTCCATAATACTGACCTCTACTGTCCTCTCTCCTCCTCCACAGATCCACGCCAACATCATCGTCCTGGAAGCACGACTACAAGCTGCTCTGCTGTACACACTGAGAGCCATCACACATTATATGAGATGACCCTGCACGTGCACACACACACACACATACACGCACACACACACACACAGACACACACACACACACACACACACACACACACACACACACACGCACACACACACACACACACACACACACACACACACACACGCACGCACGCACGCACGCACGCACGCACACACACACACACACACACACACACACACACACACACACACACACACACACACACACACACACACACACACACACACACACACACACACACTCACTCAAACACACGCACACATTTAAATGCTGTTCCTGAGCCAGCTGTTTTGCACCAGAGCGTAAGGCATGACACTACATAAACGCACGCACGCACACACCCATGCACACACACACACACACACACACACTAGTGAATGTTTCTGTTCTGAATGTCCTAAAAACGGGATGATCGATGTTGTACATGATGTGTGATTTATTTTTTATTTTATTTTGTATTTTATTTGGGGCGGGGAGGGGTATTTAAAAGAGAAAGTGAAAAGAAAAGAGAGAGAGAGAGGTAAAAAGCCAAGCCCCTTCTTCTTCTACTACTTGTTACTGTTTTGCACTGAAACATATCGGTCAGAGTTGTAAGACCTCCTGACGTCTCTCTCTCTCCATGTGAGCATCAGGGTGTTTGTTGATGTTGTTGGACGTCACAATAAAACATATCCGGTTTGACACCAGGTCAGGTACTGTATGTAATGTAAGAGGATGGATGGGTAGACCCAGCACACACAGGATACGACCAGTGACATCTTGATTGTGGTCCAGATTAGACCCTTCTTTAATGTACTTGTGGTGTTTCAACGTTCATTGAAAAATAGCAGGCGTTCACGGCTCATAGCGCGCCACTCTGTGAGCGCCTGGTATTTTTTGGAGGAAATCGTGAAAAGTGCAGCGCAAATCCTATAATATTATTATGTTCTTTCAGAGCAAATGTTTTGCAGATTTGACTAATTTTGGATTTCTTTAATCTGGACCACAATCAAGACTTCAATAATTGGTCCCAGTCCCGAGACGCTCTTACTGGATGTAGTTTGGCCCTGCTGGCACGTTTTAGCCTGGTAAACAACCCCAGATGGTGTTGAATTCACATTCTGTGAAAAGTAAATGGTCAGGCGTTTCATTCAGCGCCAACCAAAATGTACGTGAATTCACGTTACGAAAAGTTACGGCCGTCATGGCTTACCAGGCTAGTGTCATTTTCAGAAAGAAGGAAACAAAGCAAGCACTTTTTTTAAACCCTTTGTGTCCTGAACGCGTTTTGGTGTTTTAGCTGTTGAAAAATAGCAGATCAACAAGCTCATGTCACGCCACCGAGTGGCGCGACATCAGCTTGTTGTTCTGCTATTTTTGAAAAATTGTGAAAAATGATGCACAAATCTAAGAATATATTCTATTTGACACCTGATTGTACTTTCTGACAGTAAATTCTAGTTTGTGACTAGTTTCTAGTTTCTGATGCTAGATTCTGACAGATTCTAGCTTCTCTGAAAAATCTATGTTCCTGTGTCAGTGATGCTTAACATGTTTCATGCCAAGGACCCCCAGAATTGTCCATATTTGGCTGCAGACCCCCCACCTGAAAACATGTTGTTCTAGGGATCCCCCAGAAGCAAAACTTGCGTTAAAAATGTTTGCTTCCAAAATAATGTATTCAGAGATGTGCAGAGATTTGCAGCACATTTTCACAATTTTTCAAAAATAGCAGAACAACAAGCTCATGTCAGCTTGTTGATCTGCTATTTTTCAACAGATAAAACACCAAAACGCGTTCAGGACACTAAGGGTTAAGCGAAAGTAGATCTACAATACATGCTCACAGCGCGACCAGTGGCCCGTTGGAAGGTCACAGCGCGTTGTGATATTGTAGATGGACTATTACCTTTCCGCTATATTGTGGGATTGAGGGATTAAAAGAGAAAATGTTCACCTCCGGTATCTTCCCAAAAGGCTTGAATGTGTTTTTTGAGACCGTACGGTTCCTGACGGGGAAAAAAAAGCACAATGTTCCACTATATTTGTTACATATCACATGTAGATGATGGAGATTAGTTTCTAAAACCAAAAAACAAAGAAAAAAAAACCCTGATGAAACTGCAAAAGGAAAAAAAAGAAACCAGCATGTCAGAGGTTTAGAGAAAACATAATTTCTTTTTGTCTCATAATGTTCTGTTCATACTGTTAATTGTCAGGATTCAAATGAGAAAGCGTTAAAACTAGCAGGAAAAAACACATAAAAATTCTCCGGAAAACATTATGATGAGGATTCCCGGCAGGGGCGGATTGGCCACCTGGAGTACAGAGAGTTTTCCCGGTGGCCTGTGCCACCTAGTGGCCTGGACAGTTTTTTTTCCCCCCAAGTCCAGGCCCAGGCCAGGCAAACTAGTGCGCTGGCGCTGCTGGAGGCAGTGCACTAGTGGCACTTCCAAAATGCGCTAGAATGCGCTAGATGCTTGCCTGGAACATACAGATCAAAATGACCATTAATCTTCTACATTACTCTAGTTGTGTAGACTAAGTTGGGCTAATTCACATGATGAATATTTTAACTCTTGAGGGTGTAAAAATGAAACCAAAAGGGTCCATTTGGTTTCATTTTTACGCTCTCAAAGAGTTACATCTGGTTAACCAGCTGCCCCCTCCCCAGGGTGGCCTGGCAAAGGCAAAATTGTCCCGGTGGGAAAACATGTGCCAATCCGCCCCTGATTCCCGGTGATTCCCGGTGACCTGTGTGTTGTTCATTCATCTATTCATCCCTCAAACAGCTGTTGTTCTTGTTTTTCTCCTCTCAGTATTTTGCCGTTGTTGTTGTTATTATTGTTATTTTGTTTGTTTGTTTGTTGTCCTGGTTGAATCATCACAGATCATATCATTTCTGTTGGCGTTGCCTCTAGCCTATAGCGTTTGGCCTCCTGTTTTCTCCTTGTTTCTGTGGAGAAGCTGAAACTCCTCACAGACTCCAACCTGTGCGTGTCTTGTGTGAGATGACGGGATTAAAAGCTGGTATTTTTGTATGCAATAAATAAAATAAAAAAATAAAAACTATTTTGTTATCAAAAATCAAAATGGCATTTCAGTGTGGTTTGTTTGGAAACGGTATTTTTTATATAATTGTGTTTACCCCAATGCTGAACTGCAAAGATTGTGTGTGATCAGACATACATACGGTGTGGGAGGGGGTGGTGGTGCTGAGGCTGGTTTCCATGGTAACCCAGTAGATAAAGCTGCATCTGCATGTGGCCCCACATGCCCCTGCCTTTCCATCTAATTACAACTGTGTACATGTTATGGTAAATGGAGCATTTATATAGCGCCTTCATCCAAGGTGCTTTACATAGCTTGTGCATCACATTCACCCATTCACATTCACACATTCATACACTAATGGTGGTGGAAACCATGCAAGTTACCTACTAGCATATCAGGAGCAATTAGGGGTTCAGTGTCTTGCTCAAAGACACTTCGACAGTGACTCTGCGGGAGCCCGGGATCGAACCGGCAACCATCCGGTGACTCTACCCCTGAGCCACTGCCGCCATTTGATCACAAAGAGTAGGAATACAAAAACCAAAAAATCCAAAAGCGCATCCAAAATGTGACATAAGTGTGTGTGTGTGTGTGTGTGTGTGTGTGTGTGTGTGTGTGTGTGCGTGCGTGCGCGCGCGCGCACACACATGTCCGTGTGCAGGGGCTCAATGGGCACAGGGGGGAACTCCTTATATGGTCACCACACTGTATAGTAGGGAGGGTTATCCAAAAAACAAGAAAATAACAATATTTGAATTAAGTGAAATCACTTAGACCTAATATACCCTTCATACACAACATATAAATGATAGATTCAGTGGTTAAATGATTACTCTTGATTAACACATTCAGTTGGGGACCCCCTGGCTGGAAAGGTCCGCTAGACAGGAAAATAAACAGAGAATGCATTGCATACAATACTTCATAGGCTCACTGCAATTATACGGTTTGAGAATCATTGACATGGAGTGTCCACTAGATGGCGACAAAGCCCTACTCATTGGCATTACATGAGGAGACCCCACTTCACACTTCATCCAATGATGATCATAAGCTTGTGAGCAGCAGAATTCCAACACAGATGACACGCTATGGTGGTCAGATCCTTCCCTATAGGCCAGGGGTTTTCAACCTTTTTCATCCCAGGGACCACCATTTATTCAGGATTTGAGCCACGGAGGATATTTTAGCCCCACAGACCCCAAATCTATAGATTTATTTTGCTTTTGTCCACAATTCCAGGCTGGATTTGGGAAACAAAACAAGCAAAACATGCATTCAAAAATGGCTAATTCAGATGATGAATATTTTAACTCTTGAGAGTGTAAAAATGAAACCAAATGGACCCGCCAGGGTCCATTTGGTTTCATTTTTACGCTCTCAAGAGTTACATCTGGTTAACCAACTTAGCTGGGGACCACCTGGAACCCTCTCAGGGACCACTGGTGGTCCCCGGACCACCTGTTGAAAACCCCTGCCTATAGGCTATTAGTATTGTGGGAGGATTATTTTAGGGTTAGTGCAAGCAAAGGTTGTCGTTTTATTTGTTTATCAACATACACACTACATAAGGAAAGACACAGGCCGTACAATGCAGTGACAAACAGCTGTGTCGCACCATTTCTAGTTCTAACACCTTCACTGTGTCTTTCTCACGTTTTGTGCACGTGCTGTTCGTTATGCAGTAACAGTGCCGTGGGAGGATGGAGGTGTTTTTTACTTTTACTTTTAGCACCAGAGCAGGAAACCCCAGAACAAACACACAGACTTCACTATACCCTGCCAATTAGTTTGAATGGTTTCACTATGAATAATATTATATAGCCAGGGGAGGATTATCCACCAGGTAGCTTGGGCCCCATGCAGGCCCAGGGGCCCCACAGTCCTTCTCACTCTTATTAACAATGGCTTTATTTATTTTTGTGTCAATAAACTAACTCCAAAAGTAACTTAAACCATCATGATATGGTACATCAGGGGTTTTCAACCTTTTTCATCCCAGAGACCACCATTTGTTGAGCATTTGAGCCACGGACCACCATTTGATTACATTAGCACACCAAAGACCTAAAATTACAGACTTCTTTTGGTTTTGTCCACAATTCCAGGCTGGATTTTGCAAACAAAACAGTGTAGACTTCTTAATTAAATTGTGGTAATTCAGATGAATATTTTAACTCTTGACAGTGTGAAAATGAAACCAAATGGACCCGCAAGGGTCCATTTGGTTTCATTTTTACATTCTCAAGAGTTACATCTGGTTAACCAACTTTCCATCATTTAGCCTGGGGACCACCTGGAACCCTCTCAAGGACCACTGGTGGTCCCGGACCACCTGTTTAAAACCCCTGTGGTACATTATTGCAATTTAAAGGTAGGGGAAGTGATTATAAATTCATGGTGTAGTACCAGCCTGGTGCACTAGGGGCCCCCAAAAGTAGCTACACTATGTGAACCTGCTGCTCTCTCCTGATTGGAGGAGAATTGTGGTGACCTGGGGAACTTTTATTAGCTCCTCTGCTAACGTGGGGGAGGGGGAAACTCCATATGTGGTTTCCACACCTTATAATAGAGCATTTTAACAGAAAATATTTTTTTTGGGTGATATCTGACAAAAGTGAAATCACTTCCCCTACCTTTAAACATTTTGCATGTATTTGGCTTAGATATTTTCAGTGTTTATTATGTTTGGCTGGTGGTGGCTCAGGGCTTATTCATGGGTCTCATTTGCTTACTTAAAGATACATCGCATGGATGCAACTGGGACGTATCCTCAGTGATGTATCCAGGGGTATACTTAATTGTTTTAATATCTGTGTCTGTGTGTGTTGCGCAGGTGCACGCAAGTGCAAGTGTGCATGCACGTGTCTTAAAGGGGAATTCCACTCATTTTCAATGTTTTACTATGTCATTAATAAACCTTAGAGATGTTGTGTGGGCATGGTTACTGGTCTGATTTATTATAACTTGTCAGTGTCTGGCAGCTAGGGTGAAAACAGTTATCTTTATAATTCAATACAGCCAACATCAAATCATAAAAAAACATAGGCTAACTAATTAAATTGTTTATCATGAGTTTTAAGGTGGTTTAAAAGTAAGTGTAGGCCTACATATGTTTCGAACGTGACATTTATTGGGCTATATCAGTGGTTTTCAGCAGGTGGTCCGGGGACCACCAGTGGTCCCTGAGAGGGTTCCAGGTGGTCCCCAGGCTGAATGATGGAAAGTTGGTTAACCAGATGTAACTCTTGAGAATGTAAAAATGAAACCAAATGGACCCTTGCGGGTCCATTTGGTTTCATTTTTACACTCTCAAAAGTTAAAATATCCATCACCTGAAGCACTATTTAATTAAGAAGTTTACACTGTTTTGTTTGCATCAAATCCAGCCTGGAATTGTAAACAAAACCACAAGAATTCTTTAGTTTTAGGTCTTTGGGACTAAAATGTCATCAAATGGTGGTCCTTGGCTCAAATGCTGAATAAATGGTGGTCCCTGGTGTCAAAAAGGTTGAAAACCCCTGGGCTATATCATTATTATGGTCCATAATGGCCCATGGGTCGCGCGCTCCCGAGACCTCCCTCGTGCACGTTGCCATTATAATCAGTGATGGGCAGTAGCTTGTTACAAGTAGCTAAGCTACATAGCTTAACTACATTTTCCCGTAACTTGTAGTGTAGCTTACTACATTTGTTCTGGGAATAGCTTGTAGTGAAGCTACACTACATTTTTGAGTAGCTTGTAGTAAAGCTACACTACTTATTTTGAGTAACAAGGATTGTAGCTTACTACATTTTCCCACACACATTTTCAAATTCCGCCCATTTTAATGGGTAGAAATCCTAAAATACACATCCCTCTAATATGCATAATACACATTTATTGATATTATTTTATTATTATGATTATTATTTAGAAAGTTGTACATTAAGTTGAGATATATATTTTTATATATGTAGTGTTGATGTAGCAAGCTACATCAAGCTACTTTTGTCATGTAGCTTGTAGTGTATCTTGCTACAATTTACTAGGGATAGCTTGTTGTGTAGCTTAGCTACATTTTTTCGAGAGTAACAAGTAGTGTAGGTTACTACATTTTCCCAGTAACTTGCCCATCACTGATTATAATCCAACCCTTCCGGACAGGGCGCGCGTGCACGCTGCTCTCTCTCGCTCTCTCAGCTGCGCGTCGCGCCCTCGCCCTGTGTGTGTGTGTGTGTATGTGTGTTTGTGTGTGTGTGAGTGTGTGTGAGTGTGTGTGTGGTGTAGTGTAGTGTAGCCTGTTTGTGTCAACGGTGCGACCCCCGGACCCCCTCCCTCCTTCCCTCCCTCCAGTCCAGTCCAGTCCAGCCGTCCGTCCTCCAGAGCAGCGGACATACACACCGCCCCACTCCACTCCCCACTGCCCGCAGATCACACACCTCTAGCCGGCTAGGAGGAGAGCCCAGTCCGCCTACTGTCTGTCTGTCTGCCTGCCTGCCTGCACCTGATTCACTGTCTGGTAAGAAAAGTTTTACAATTGTTATTTTAGTTTAAAGCAGGGGTTTTCAACCTTTTTGATACCAGGGACCACCGTTTATTCAGCATTTGAGCCACGGACCACCATTTGTTGACATTTTAGCCCCCCAAACTAAAGATTTCCTTTGCTTCTGTCCATGACCATTCATCTTCTAGTTGTGTAGATTAGGAATAATTCGCATGATGAATAGGCCTATTTTAACTCTTGAGAGTGTAAAAATGAAACCAAATGGACCCGCCAGGGTCCATTTGGTTTCATTTTTACGTTCTCAAAGAGTTACATCTGGTTAACCAACTTAACTGGGGACCTGTAGCGACCCTTGGCTGGTGAATGAGGTGAAGCCCAACTGATGATTTTAGTCCATTTATTTAATCAACGTGAAAACTAAAAACAAAGCACAAGCAAAAGCAACAATGAATATAAGGCAGACATATCACAATATACATTCCCAAAATAATAAAAGCATAGTAGAAAACCACAACACCAATAAAAAAGGCATATCAAAAAGTTTCAAAATCCATACAGAAAACAATAAACCCAAAGACCTAAACCAAGGAGTATTTACCTTGTTCCCTCTTCCAGCTAAGGTGCTAAGGTGTGCAAGATGCATGACGTTACTGATCACAATCATCATATGTTTGTCTCCCAGAGTCACTATTAAACAAAGACAATAATTAGAATCTTCACATTATGTTCAACTCACTCATTGCATTTTTATATTTCTCCTATACTCACTTTAAATTGTTGGTCCTTTAAGACAACTGGATCCAACACTCAGTCCTCACTTCAACCATCTCTGAGTTCCCAAGAAGTGGCTAACAACCAACAGAAAATAAATTAAACTCTATATTTCACACACACATTTCAAATGACATTTCGTTGTTTTAGCCTTCAGTCTGTGTACTCACTTCGGTAGGTCTTTGATTCATTTAAAAACGCATTTTAGCGTGGTCCGTGTTTGGCCGTGTCTGACGGCGTCTCAAGCAGCAAACTTTTCCCTCACACTGACGCTGAGATCCTTTTGACTCGTCAATGCAATACTATTGAGCCAATACTTCCGGTAAGTATTTCCTGTCCCTCCGTGGGGCACTGTAGCCCTTCAAAATAAAGGTTTGTCACACCGTTCTATTTTGGGTCCGTTACACTCCCACCAAAAATCTTACGTGGGCATGGAGTGACATACGTAGGATTTTTCCAGTCCGAACAGAGACCACAATGTAAGTATCAATCTACATGAGCATTAACCTCGCAAGGGTCAGGGACTTCAAGAACTAAGAGGCTCCTCCAGTTGCAGTATAGACTGAGGAATTGAATGTACGAAACACTTCGGCTAAGTCAACTCCAATACAAAGCCATGAACCTTATTGCTGGATATAAATTACTGAGTTACTTTAATTTGACTTTCCTCTTCGATTGACGTTGTGCGTTCCTGGTATGATCTAGCACCCTTTCATCTGGTTGAAGTCACACCCTTTAAGATCTTTGATTGTAGCCCCCTTGTCTCTAATCATTCTCTGTTGCCGGTCTTTAAAGGGATGCCTTCGGATTTTTTCTGTTGAAGTGTATTCATGATCTGACATTTTTCCAAGGGTAAACACTTCTTTTGCTTCTAGGCAGTGCTTCATTTTGACCCGGCTGAAAAGAGGCTCATGTGGTGGTGCTGGTCCCTTGAGTTCCAGAAATTTCCACTTGGAGCGGTCTTTGTTCCCATCCACCTCCCACCATGACTCACTTTTAGCTTTCTTCTTTCTGTCAGCAACATGTACCTTAACATCTTCCACCTTCTTGAGCTTGACACCATTATAGTCCTGTCTCCGTTTTTTAAACTTCTCTTCACCTTTCTTAGATTGTAGCTCGAAGTCATCCTGGGACACCGTTTTGTTATCACCATCTGACTCCAAAATGAGACTGGCATCAGCAGGGGTAACTGGCGATAGTTCTTTGGTAATTATTTTGAGACACATACCAGTGGGGTTGGAAATGTCTGGTCGTGGCGGGGAACAGCCCACAATGCTCCACCCAAGATCAGTTTTCACAGCATATGGTTCATTTTGTTTGCCCAGTATTACCCGTTTAGGGGCCAATGCGGCAGAACAATCGTACCCTATCAGCAGGCCCACTTCACAATCCTTGAGAGGTGACATCTCATCTGCAATCTCCATAAGATGATCCCACTGCCTTGCCGTCTCACAGGTGGGAATGTTAGCCCGATTTGCAGGTATCCGGGCCCTGGTATAGACAGACGGAAGGTCCAAGAAAATAGATGAAGTGTAACCCCTGACTCGAATGCCCGAGATCCTTTCACTATGTACAAGATCGTTATTTCCACTCAGCGTGGTCAGTTTCAATTTAACGGGATGCATCTTTGCCTTTAATGACTGGCTCAAACCTCTTTCAATAAATGTTGTGTCACTCTGCGTGTCGAGCAAAGCATAAACAAGCTTCTCCGTATTCGGGTCATCCCTAATTGACACCCATACCGGCACAACCATAGAGGTATTAGAGGATCCATTTCCGGCCACACTGAGTGATGTTGCTGCAGTCGGAGTGTCAGTATCGTCCTGTGATGGAGCGGAAACGGATACAAATGGCTCTGTGCCACGACTAAAATCGTGGAGGCAGGTTGGATGATTTTCCTTACAGACTTCACAGACTAGGGGATAACGGCAACGTTTTACATTATGGCCTTGTCTTAGGCATCCATAACAGAGTCTCCTTTCCCTTATATAGTTCCATCGCTCCTCCAAAGACATAGTTGTGAACTGTGCACAGCCCTGAAGTTGATGCTGATTGTCGTCACAGAGTATGCATGGAGGTTTCGAAGCCTTATGATATTGATAACCACCATCCATGTTTGCTTGGGTATGGAATACACTAGCCTGGTTACTCCTCATTTCTCTGTGCTGTGTTCTTCCCATAGTGGAATCTGCAGATTTAAGCGCATAAAAGGACGTGATTGGGTTACAGGCAATTTCTGCCTCCATGGAAACGAAATCGGAGAAATCCTTAAAACTAGGGAAATCTTCGTTGTCATGCAGACGCTGTGCAACTTGCCTGTTCCACATAGAAGCAGTCCATTCAGGTAATTTTTGTATAAGCCTTTGATTCTCTTCGCAATCATTTAAAATGTCTAAACCCTTCACGTGGGGCATGGCGTCTTGGCAGGATTTTAAAAAGTCTGCAAATTCTCTTAAACCTATAGCATCCTTATTGTGAATCTTCGGCCACTTTGTAAGTCTCTCTCTGAAGGCTCGCTGAATGGTAAAGGGCTGCCCATAACGCTGCAGAAGTCTGTTCCAAGCCTCACCATAGGCGTCCCCATCGCTCCTATAAAAGGTGCCCTCCAGAACCTTGCGTGCAGAGCCACCCACATATCTCTTCAGGTAATACATTTTTTCGGCGGATGAAATGGGCCGCTGATCAACTAGTGAGCTGAATGAAGCCTTCCACTCAATGAAGCTTATCGGATCACCCATAAACACAAAAGGCTCTGGTACGGGAAGCCTGTTTAATGCCATGCTGTTTTGAATTGCTTGTGTGAGGGAAACAACGTCAGGGTGTGCATGTTTATCCGTAGTGATATCCAAACTATGGATCGTCTCCGAAACGACAGGCTCTCCTATATTGATCTTAAAATTGGGGTTAGCGTCATCCCTGGTTACCTCCTCTTGTACAGCTTTATCGTACACAGACAGTCTAGCTCGAGCCACTTTAACATCTCTTGCTGCCTGTAGCTGCTCAAGTTCTCCCTTCTGAATCTCAATGTTAGTTCTTCTTTTCTGTTCTTCTACTCGGGCCTCATATTCAGCCTCCTTTGCAGCAAGATCGGCTGCTGCCTCCAGGCGACTGGCTGCCACAGATGGAGCTTTAGAGTGGCAGCTCCTTACAGAGCCAACTTGTGACGGGGCCCCAAATATGGACTCCGAGGAGTCACGTACACGCAGTTCACGAAGGAGATTGTTTTGGGTTTCTGCATCAAATTCTTCATTCAACATTGTATCATATGCAATTTGCAATAGGTCCTTTGAGATTGCCTCACAAGCATCCACCCTGCGCCTTATGTCCGCAGCTGGTGTGGTGTGCTCCCTTATTTCAACATAGAGCTTTAGTACATTTTCCTTACTTTTCACCACCTCATCAATTAGGAGTTCTATTTCGTTTTCTGGAATATTAGATTTCAAACTGCTCCTTGCTTTGCGCACCACTTCCTTCCATTTCTCATACATAGTGAGCAGTGTTTTAACCTTCTTGTCCAAAGTTTCCTTTTGAAAAGCAAGCATTTTCTCAGTTGGAGCTTGTTTGCGATTGCTGCGTCGAGTACCTGGGCTTTCTTCCTGGATTTTATCCTGGAGATCCATCCATTTTTCCTTTAGATCCGTCAAGGTTTGTTCTTTAGCAACAATTGCGTCCTTTAATTTCTGTCTTTCCGCAGGTCCTTTTTCCCCTTGTAAAGTATCCTTTAAGACCTGGATTTCCGTGTTTGTATTTTCCATTTCCTTTTGCAATTCATGGTCTAAATCGGACCCTTGTACCGACACACTTATTTCTGGCATTGTTTGTTTGAAACCGTCACAGAGTACTGGAAAATGACCATAAAATGGAACCAATAAACCTTTACACACCAGATGCCCTTTTCATGAAAGGCATTGACCCTTGTATAGACCTCAAAAAACCACAGTGTTTAAAACTGTATGAAACATTTCAAACCATATGAAAAATGTCACAACCAGGTATCAACCTCAAAAAACCCTTTTTACTCATGGATGGAACCGAGAGCTTGGAAACCCTTTTATACCATTCTCAAAAAGGTGGGTGAAAATGTCCAGTTCATTTTCCTGTGGAACCCTTTATTTTCCTCAAAGTGTGCGTGTGATGTTCAATTGTGCATGTGTGTTTGTGTAATGGAATGATCACCGTCTCTCCTAGACCACTGACCACCAGGAGGCAGGCTGATGGAGGATGGGGTGTAGTAGGCCTAGTCTTGACATGCAGGCCTCAGAGAGACTGGAGCACAGAGTTCTTCCAGGGGGGGGGGGCTCCATGTAGGGCAAGTTTTCACTGTAGCGACCCTTGGCTGGTGAATGAGGTGAAGCCCAACTGATGATTTTAGTCCATTTATTTAATCAACGTGAAAACTAAAAACAAAGCACAAGCAAAAGCAACAATGAATATAAGGCAGACATATCACAATATACATTCCCAAAATAATAAAAGCATAGTAGAAAACCACAACACCAATAAAAAAGGCATATCAAAAAGTTTCAAAATCCATACAGAAAACAATAAACCCAAAGACCTAAACCAAGGAGTATTTGCCTTGTTCCCTCTTCCAGCTAAGGTGCTAAGGTGTGCAAGATGCATGACGTTACTGATCACAATCATCATATGTTTGTCTCCCAGAGTCACTATTAAACAAAGACAATAATTAGAATCTTCACATTATGTTCAACTCACTCATTGCATTTTTATATTTCTCCTATACTCACTTTAAATTGTTGGTCCTTTAAGACAACTGGATCCAACACTCAGTCCTCACTTCAACCATCTCTGAGTTCCCAAGAAGTGGCTAACAACCAACAGAAAATAAATTAAACTCTATATTTCACACACACATTTCAAATGACATTTCGTTGTTTTAGCCTTCAGTCTGTGTACTCACTTCGGTAGGTCTTTGATTCATTTAAAAACGCATTTTAGCGTGGTCCGTGTTTGGCCGTGTCTGACGGCGTCTCAAGCAGCAAACTTTTCCCTCACACTGACGCTGAGATCCTTTTGACTCGTCAATGCAATACTATTGAGCCAATACTTCCGGTAAGTATTTCCTGTCCCTCCGTGGGGCACTGTAGCCCTTCAAAATAAAGGTTTGTCACACCGTTCTATTTTGGGTCCGTTACAGGACCACCTGGAACCCTCCCAGGGACCACTGGTGGTCCGCGGACCACCTGTTGAAAACCCCTGGTTTAAAGCAGTGCTTTTCAACCGAATCTGAGCCAGGAAACCACCATCCATTCCTGACTATATAAGATCATAAACCTGGGGGACCACCACTCTTGTGTGGGGTGGTGGGTCCATCATAGATAGATCCACACAAACAAAGTGTTTGGCGAGTTCAAACATGGATCAAACCCTTCTCTAATTGTTGTGTAAAGTTGTAGACTTATTTGTAAATGAATTAGTGCAGGTTGAAGTGAAGGGTCATTTGGGGTTTCATTTTAGGGTCTCAAGAGTTGAAATGGATTCTATTTGTTGACCAACTGTTCATATTTTAGCTGGGGACCACCTCGAACCCCTCCCAAGGACCACTGGTGGTCAGAAGTTAGTTTAGTTGGTTCTCAAGTTTGTGCATGGCCGTGAACCCCTCGTGTGTGTGTGTGTGTGTGTGTGTGTGTGTGTGTGTGTGTGTGTGTGTGTGTGTGTGTGTGTGTGTGTGTGTGTGTGTGTGTGTGTGTGTGTGTGTGTGTGTGTGTGTGTGTGTGTGTGTGTGTGTGTGTGTGTGTGTGTGTGTGTGTGTGTTTTTCAGAAATGTTTCTATAGATCAGGGGTTTTCAACAGGTGGTCCGGGGGCCACCAGTGGTCCCTGAGAGGGTTCCAGGTGGTCCGCAGCTAAATTGGTTAACCAGATGTAACTCTTGAGAACCAAAATGGACCCTGGCGGGTCCATTTGGTTTCATTTTTACACTCTCAAGAGTTAAAATATTCACCATCTTAGTTAGCCTAAGTCTAGACAACTAGATGATCGATGGTCATTTTGGTCTTCATGTTTTGCCTGTTTTGTTTCAGTTTCAGTCTGGAATTGTGAACAAAAGCAAAAGAAATCTTTAGTTTTGGGGTCTGTGGGGCTAAAATGTCATCAAATGGTGGTCCGTGGCTCAAATACTGAATAAATGGTGGGCCCTCGTATGAAAAAGGCTGAAAACCCCTGCTATAGATGTATCATACTGTTTTTTTTGTTTGTTTTTTTTTTAGCATATGGATTACAATTTGCACTATACAACTTCTGCAGTTCTGCACAAAGGGACATGCTTATGTCTGAGATCCAATCCTAAAATGAAACCCATTTTCCGGTCTTTCACCACTTTATTTATTTATTTTTAATGTATTACCAGAACCGCCATAAAACCCTCACTGTTACAATACAGACTGCTATTAAAAGGGTTTCCATTTGGTTCCTAAATATGAATTCACACTCTGGAAGTATCGTGCCAAATAGCTTCCTCCTCCTATTAACCGTCCCAAAGCCTAATTTATTTAACCTTGTAATGTTTTTATTGCTCTGTAAAATTATATTTCGCGTCCGCGACACTTCTGCTCGACTCTGTGGGTTTATTGTGTATTGTTATAGTTTTATTGTTCTTTTTGTTGGTGTCGTAGAGGAAGTACCGGTAGCTATGGGTGATTAGTTTGGATGGAAAGGGCTTGTTTTTAATTGTAGCCTATACTTAATCTAGTATTCTGTCAACTACAGCAGTGGCTTTCAGTTTCAACCAGTAGTCCAGGGTGTCCTTGACAGAGTTCCAGGTGGTCCCCAGGCTAAATGATGGAAAGTTGCTTAACCAGATGTAACTCTTTGAGAGCGTGAATTATCCCAAGTCTACACAACTACCTATACCCCACCCACCATCTTTGACCACTTGAAGAAGGAGGGATGTGATTTTGTGAGAAATATCAGATCTAACATGAATCCCTTGACTCCTTCAAAACTCCTTCACTCTCAAAGGGCAGTCTACGGATGGCTCCAATTCAAAACTGGCCTCCATAAAACAAAATAGAAATATAATCCCCCCCACACCCCTTTCCCCTCTTTGTATATTTCTCTTTCCTCTTTTTACCTCCACTATAATTCGCTGCTTCTGGCTTAATAGAAGTAGTTATTTTGTGCATCTCTAAATGTCTTGATGAAATGAACAAGGTGGACACTATTGTAAACAATCATACTCTTGACTAGTGTGTACTGTCCATGCACAGTTTTTATCAGATCTGTTGTTGTGCGTGGATTGTACTGTAAATCTCCAAGCTGTTATTAGTTATGATATTAGTTATGTACTGGGTGCCAGTCTGTATGGGCGCCAGTGGCTCAGGGGTAGAGTTACCGGATGATGCAAGGTTGCCGGATTGATCCCGGACTCCTGCAGAGTTACTGTCGAAGTGTCCTTGAGCAAAACACTGAACCCCTAATTTCTCCTGATGTGCTAGTTAGGTACCTTGCATGGTTTCCACTGCAATCAGTGTACGAATGAGTGAATGTGATGCACAAGCTATGTAAAGCGCCATGGATAAAGGTGCTATATAAATGGCACCATTTACTCCACTCATACTGTAATTCTCCAAATTTCTTTCATTCGTCCATTCAACAAAGCCGAGTTCATTATAGCATGTGAGGTATTGTTGTGATCTTGTAGATTGGCTGTGGCTGTGGATTCGTGATGGCCTCCAAAGTCTAGTATCTGCCCCCGGAACAAGGGGATGTCCCTTTGGTCTAGTGGTTAAGATGTTGGACTTGCACGCGGGAGACCCGAGTTACACCTGCATGCCCATCAGCTAAACTATAGATGATAATAATATCATAATAATATCATGACTTGGGGATTCAAATTCAAAAACATGTACACAGCTAGCTTTGCTTGAGGGAGTTCCAGGGGGTCCTCCCAGCTAAAAAAAAACAGTTAGAACTAAGTGGATCCTTTTATATGTCAAATCAAAATCAAATTATTGGGGACTCAGAGATAGAAATTGGGGACCGTAGTAGCCTAATTCACTTCAAGCCGAAGGGCCCTTGAAATGAAATTGGTTGAAACATGGGAGGGTCTACTTGCTAATTAATTAATAAGTCATTTTGGGGATCCTTGACATGTAAATATTAGTGAACCACTGGTCTAGGTTTCAAAGTGTCCACTAAACACAATCCGTTTATGTGCAATGTTGGAAGTCGTGTTACATTAGACTGTTGGGCAACACGGAGGGTGTCAAATAAAAAGGGAAGTTTTGTTTTGTTGCAATAGAGAGAGAGAGAGAGAGAGTTTCATTGCGTCAGATTATTATAAAGCACAACACCGGCACTTCCACTCTCGTTTATATATTAGAGCAGTAAATATAGATCTCACAGAACAATAAATAGACAGGGCATCGTTGTCAGAGGAGCATGTGCTGGCCGGAGTACCTCCCTAGAGAGAGTTTTCTGTTTTCACTGATGAAATGCTGTTGGTTTTGTGGTGGCACAATTAGTAGTTGGTAGCGTAGTGTTTCAAATCATGTTCCGTATAAGCACTTTAATTTGAAATATCTTAAATATGCATGCCAGCATGTTTGGTGGGGAATCAGGGCATTTAGGGGGGCATTGCCCCCCCATGCCCATGCCTAGATACCGGCCCTGGTATCTACAGTAAGTTCCCTTTGTGCTGCCATAGACCTGAACGGTGTTTTTGTTTTGTTTCTTTGAACTTGAATGATATCTGTAAGGTTAAGTCCAGTTTGGGTTTGTTGGAGAGAAGGCCACAGGGTCATTGGCTCTCAGACTCACATACCAGGGGGTCCTCAAGCGGGCTCTAGGGGGGTCTTTGGAGGGCCTAATGCTGGGGCAAGTTGGTGTGGTGGGCCCCGGGAATAACTAAAATGTTTGAGAACCACTGACTCCCTCGGTTACACCATGGTACATTTATATAGTGCTTTTATACAAGGTGTATGTGCGGTTGGGCTTGTTGCACTTCCCTTCCCCCTACTGTGGAGTGTGTGCATGTGCACATCTAGTTACCGGGGGGTTCGGGAGCATGATTTTGTACCCCATGCCAGCTCTGGGTTCTGATGCTCAGAACCCAATGAAAACACACTGTACATTGATGTACATTGTCTTTTTCCATAGGCCAATAATCATGTTTTAGTATTGTGGTCTGCCTTGTTTCTCATCTGGTTTGACTGATGGAATGATAACTGTATTTCTTTTGCCCATAAAGTAAGCAATATAGATTTCAAAGTATTGTGTATGCCATTCATTGTACAGGCTAGTATCCCTAATGTCAATTGTACTTCACCTTTTTCTTAGATCATGTTAGGTCCATGCATTCACTGCATACCTACATACTATTATACTAGGCATTTTATGGCAGATGTTCTTTATCTTTTAAAGTGAGCGGAACACATGGTAGTAAATAGTCATCATAAACTTCCGTTATGGACTATGACTAAGTAAATTTTAAGCAATTTCAATGCTGGGCTGTGCTACTAGCATCATACAAGTATGGGGCACCCATTGAGATATACGTATGTATAACCAGCAAAATTACATGAAATAGATACTTTATTAGGATCTTTATTTTACAAAGATAGAAGATCTCTTAACAGCAGTGGAAGTATGTACTTTGTATTTGAGGGCATCTTTGCCTCATCGAATTGGTATCTTTTCCAACTTCCACCATTGACCATCATAGCATTGAAGTGCAGCCACCAGCATGTGCCGTGTTTTCATTGGGTTCTGAGCAGCGGGATGGCAGGATTTTCCCCTGGCTGGCGTGGCATACAAAATCATGCTCTCAAATCACTGAATGCTCCTTTTTCCCAAGATTCTGATTCTAGTAGTAGCACCTCAAAAATAAGCAGTTGTGTTGGCAGAAAGGTCTTTCTTTCTGTTTTAAGCAGAGTGGACATATTCTTCCATTGTCAAATGGGAGCAGCGTTAAGCTGGCATCAGTCCCAACAGGAAGAGGAAGAGGAAGTCTCAGTGAGGGAAAAGGCCATGCAGACCTTCAGTTTACACTGAGGAAACCTTCTCTCGTTCAAGGTCTGGATAGTAGTAATACTTACAGCACATAGAACTCCATAACTTCAGTTTACACTGAGGAAACCTTCTCTCTTTCAAGGTCTGGATAGTAGTAATACTTACAGCACATAGAACTCCATAACTTCAGTTTACACTGAGGAAACCTCTCTCTCAAGGTCTGGATAGTAGTAATACTTACAGCCCATAGAACTCTATAACTTCAGTTTAGACCAGGGCTGGGCAATTATTTTCCCCAAGGGGCCAAATGAGATACATAAAATATTGTGGAGGGCCAAAACTAAAGGCTGAACTAAAATCTGCGTAGTATTAATTTAATTTCAAGATAAAGGAGTAAGACCAACCATTTTGACACCGGGGCCCTCTATTTATTCAGTATTTGAGCCACAGAGGAGCACCAGATATTTTAGCCCCATAGACCCCAAAACTGAAAGATTTATTTCGTTTTTGTACAGATCAAAATGATCATTCTTTTACATTCTTTAATTGTGTAGACTTTGGGCTAATTCAGAGGATGAATATTTTAACTCTTGAGAGCGTAAACATGAAACCAAATGGACCCGTAAGGGTCCATTTGGTTTCATGTTTACGTTCTCAAAGAGTTACATCTGGTTAAACAACTTTCCAGTATTTAACTGGAACTCTCTCAAGGACCACTGGTGGTCCCCGGGCCGGTCAGAGTCAGCCAAAGGGCCGCATTTGGCCCCCGGGCCGCATAATGCCCAGGTATGGTTTAGACAGAGAAAAACGTTCTCTCTCAAGGCCTGTATACTAGTAATACTTACAGCCCATAGAACTCCATAACTTCAGTTTACACTGAGGAAACCTTCTCTCTCTCAAGGTCTGAATAGTAGTAATACTTACAGCCCATAGAACTCCATAATGAACCTGGACATTTTGAGTAGAACCAAAGTTTTACGTTAGAAACGTTGAGGGGGGCACGTGGCACAATGGTTAGTGCTGTCGCCTCAGCTAGAAGGTTCTGGGTTCGATTCCCGCTAGGGGGCTGCTGTGGGTGCTGGTAGCGTGTCTCCTCTGTGTCCATACCCGAGTCGGGGGTTAGTGAAAGGGCCTTTCTGTGTGGAGTTTGCATGTTCTCCCTGTGTCCCCTAGGGTAGATACCCTCACAAAAACATGCTGCAGTGCAGGTTGTCTTTAATGTGTGCATTTTTGTAGCTCCAAACTTTTTTTTCCCCCAACACATCACATTTTAATAGTATGCTGATACTCACGCATGGGTTTTACAGGGCTTGACACTAACACTTGCCCGCTTGCCCGGGGCAAGTAAAAAAAAATGGTGGGGCAAGTGAAGACTGCTACCTGGTTGCCCGATCGGGCAAGTGTGCAACTTAGTGCACTATAACACAACACAAGATAAATGTGTCTTGAAGGCAGTCATTGCACTCTGCCTCTGTGTCTTTCCCTGCTTTCTAGCTATCTCTACCTATCTCTCTCCCAGGTTCATTTGGTTCCAAACTATCATTTTGCTGAGGTCAGGGACCACTGGGTCTGTGACCACCATGGGCTAATTAAGATGATGAATTTTAACTCTTGAGAGTGTAAAAATGAAATTCAATGTTCTCAAGAGTTACATCTGGTTAACCAACTTAGCTGGGGACCACCTGGAACCCTCTCAGGGACCACTGGTGGTCCCCGGACGGCCTGTTGAAAACCCCTGGTTTAAAGCACCCAGGTAGGAAGTAAACTTAAATGCAAAATTTACAATATATTTTTGGGGGGCAAGTGACCATGACCTGAGGGCAAGTAGAACCTGACTTGCACTTGCCCGATGGGCAAGTGCCTCGGAGACCTTAGTGTCAACCCCTGACGCATGAGTTTTACGTTACTCTGGGGCAGCCTTTACGTATAATCCCAGAGGTATAGGTAGGCAATGTGTTTTGGTGTGGAATTCTCCTGCAACCGCTCTGCATTAAGAGCGTCTGCTAAATGCCTGAATTGTGTTTGCCAACAGCATGGAAGTGACAAGACAATATTCTTTAGTTTTTGATCTGAGAGACTTGAATGTCATCAAGTGATGTGTACGGTACGTGCGTGTACAGTGCGTGTGCACAGTATGTACGCAGTACAGTATGTGAGAACAAGGAGGAAATGGTTGTCGTGGAATTCAGAGAGACAGAACAAACCAAACCAAACGGCCGGCAGCCGATTGGTCCATTCCAAGGCCGGGTCTTCATCACTTCCTCATTTTTTTGTCTTTTTCTTTACGAGGTCACTTCCTGTCTTTAGCCCCACGGCTGTGCAGGAAGGAAAGGGGCGGGGCTACTCTGGGATGGGGGGGGTGCATGTGGGGTCCCACATTGTGGTGCATTTTAGAACATTATTGGTCTGCAAAGGCGGGGCCTGAACTTCATATAATCAGAGCACACGGTTTATAGCAGTGGCTTTCAACCAGTGGTCCGAGGATCAGCAGTGGTCCTTGAGAGGGTTCCAGGTGGTCCCCAGGCTAAATGGCGAGAAGTTGGTTAACCAGATGTTAAATATTCATCATGTGAATGTGAAACCATCATGTGAAAGCTACACAACTAGACATTATGTAGAAGATTAATGGTCATTTTGATCTGTATGTTTGACTGTTTATGTTTCTGCAAAAGAAATCTTTAGTTTGGGGGACCTTGGAGCTAATAAGCCATCAAATGGTGGTCCGTGGCTCAAATTCAGAATAAATAGTGGGCCCTGGAGGTATGGGCCCTGCTCTATAGAGCTGCTCAGTGACGTTAGAGCTGGAGTTCTCAAACTCTGCCCGAACCCGACCAGGACCGAACCCGAACAGGCCCGACCCGACATTTAGGGCCGGGTAGGGCCGAAAATCTATCCCAATCAATAGGGTCTCGGGCCCCATGAAAAAATAATATATGTTGAATTATTTTAATATAGTAAGAATAATAGTTATTTTCTGTATTTACCTATTATGAAGATGGTGCTGATTGCAGTTTCAATTTTAATCTGTGGCGAATTCTCAAATTTTGCCCAGACCCGACAGTTTAGGGCCGGGTAGGGTCTAGAATCTATTCCATTTAGTAGGGCCTTAATTTTCAGGCCCGTTGAGATCTTCAGTGACGTTAGAGCTCCTGGCCCAGAGAAGTGAATTCCCCATTAGTTTTCCCGGTGGATTTTTCCAAAATGATTTATATAGAGATGATCACGCCACGGACAAAGCCAACTCGGGTCGTGACAGATCACGACAACACACACAGGGATTTGGGACAATCAAATAATTTGTAAAAATCTGCTTTTTTTTCTTCTTAGTATTTATTTGATCGGTCCAAAACATTGTGTTTGTTGTCGCGATTTGTCAGGATGACCCGAGTTGGCTTTGTCTATGGGGTAATCGAGGAAAATGAATGGGGAATTCACTTCTGGGCCACGGGCAACGTTATGAAAGGGGCGGGACTGCTCAGCTCTATAGCCCCATATGGAACCTCTCCCTCTGCTACAGGGGCGGATCTAGGCATGGGCATGCAAAACAACCCAAGATTTTTCAAATTACAAAGTGCTTATATTTAAAATGATGTGAAACGCTACTACTGCTACTAACTAACTACAGCTGTGTCACCACTAAACCAACAGCATTTCATCATTGAAAACAGAATACTCTGAGTCAGACCTTTTAGTCCGTGGGACGCCAGGAAAAATACCGCCATCAAAAGGGACAAGACATATGTGGTATCATTACGTTCGTCTGACATCCAGGAATGCAAAAATGTGTGATAGCAGTTTCAGAAGAGTAGCTGAATACAGTTTTTTGGCATTTATATCTGATAAAATGTTGTAATAACTTCATAACTTGAAATGCATTGATTTTACGCCCCATAAATGTATTGAACGTTAATATAAAGTTGAGCATTACGAACGATTTGGTACCAACTACATGTCTGTATCTCCTACGGTTCTCGAGATACAGTATATAGGTACATTCACAGATGGAGGAGAGCAAGACATTTGTAACATTGATTTTTAAGTCAATCAAATGGTGATACAGGCATGAGAATTGGTACACACACTCTTCAAACCCCACTATTTCTAAAAGTACTGCGTGCCCTGCAAAATTCCAAGATGGCACCCCCCAAAATCCAAGATGTCCGTCCAAAAATGTGGTTTTTCCTTCATAACTCAAATTACAAAGATCTTAAGCCCCATAAATGTATTGAACGTTAATATAAAGTCGGGCATTACGGACATTTTGATACCAAGTACATGGCTGTATGTACTACGCTTCTTGAGTTACAACATATACGTAGTGATGTGGCACCATAAGTGTAACATTTTGGCATGTTTCACTCTTTAACTCAAAGATCCCTTTATCACCATTTATTCTATTTTCAGGAAATGGACCTACATGTATCTGCTATCATAAACCACTTCAAGTTTTTCAATTGATGAAACGGGTCGGGAGTTATTAAGCCAATTGTGAAGGGCTGTTTCTGTGCTAAAATTGCTGCGTACATTCTGCGAATATAAGCCACCCAGAAATGTCTGTCTGTGCATCTGTCCTTCACAATAAGTGTATATGTGAAGTGGACGCACCAAGTGTACCATGTGTCATACTATAATTGTATAATGTGCAAAAATGCGTAATAGTGTAATATATGCAATAGTGTAATAGAGCTAATAGTGTAATATATGCAGTCTATAGCGGTATACTGTAATAGGGTAATGTATGTAATAAGTGCCACAGTGTAACATGTGTAATAGTGTAATAGGGTAATATGTGTAATAGTGTCATAGTGTAACATGTGTAATAGTGTAATATGTTTATATGTGTAATAGTGGCATAGTGTAACATGTGTAATAGTGTAATAGGTTGATATGTGTAATAGTGGCATAGTGTAACATGTGTAATAGTGGCATAGTGTAACATGTTGTAATAGCATAATAGGGTAATGTGTGTAATAGTGTAACATGTGTAATAGTGTAATAGGTTGATATGTGTAATAGTGGCATAGTGTAACATGTGTAATAGCATAATAGTGTAACATGTGTAATAGCATAATAGGGTAATATGTGTAATAGTGTCATAGTGTAACATGTGTAATAGGGTAATAGTGTAATATATGCAATAGTGTAATAGGGCTAATAGTGTAATGTCTGTGCATTATGGTAATAGTGTAATATATTACTGTAATATTGGTATAGCATAATAGCGTAATATGTGTACTAGTGTCATATTGTGACATGTGTAATAGGCAAGTATGTGTATCATGTGTAATGGTGTAATAGGACAATTACACTAGACCACTATTCAATATATTACACTATTACCCTAATGCACATATATTTCACTATTACACCATTACATATATTACCCTATTACACTATTACATATATTACCCTATTATGCTGTTACACAATTGCATATATTACACTATTACATGATTGCGTATATTGCACTATTACCCTAATGTACATATATTGCACTATTACACTATTACACATATTACCCTATTACACTATGACACTATTACACATATTTCCTATTACACTATTAGCCTAATGCACAAATATCACACTATTACACTTATTACCCTATTACACATGTTACACTATGACACTATTACACATATTACCCTATTACCCTATTACACATGTTACACTATGACACTATTACACATATTAACCTATTACAGTATTACACGTTACACTACGACACTATTACACATATTACCCTATTACCCTATTACACATGTTACACTATGACACTATTACACATATTACCCATGTTACACTATGACACTATTACACATATTACCCTATTACACATATTGCCCTATTACAGTATTACACGTTACACTACGACACTATTACATATTACCCACATTATACACATTATACCATTATACTATGACACATGCTACACTTGGTGCGTCCGCTTCACATATACACTTATTGTGAAGGACAGATGCACAGACAGACATTTCTGGGTGGCTTATATTCGCAGAATGTACGCAGCAATTTTAGCACTGAAACAGCCCTTCACAATTGGCTTAATAACTCCCGACCCGTTTCATCAATTGAAAAACTTGAAGTGGTTTATGATAGCAGATACATGTAGGTCCATTTCCTGAAAATAGAATAAATGGTGATAAAGGGATCTTTGAGTTAAAGAGTGAAACATGCCAAAATGTTACACTTATGGTGCCACATCACTACGTATATGTTGTAACTCAAGAACCGTAGTACATACAGCCATGTACTTGGTATCAAAATGTCCGTAATGCCCGACTTTATATTAACGTTCAATACATTTATGGGCTTAAGATCTTTGTAATTTGAGTTATGAAGGAAAAACCACATTTTTGGACGGACATCTTGGATTTTGGGGGGTGCCATCTTGGAATTTTGCAGGGCACGCAGTAATTTTAGAAATAGTGGGGTTTGAAGAGTGTGTGTACCAATTCTCATGCCTGTATCACCATTTGATTGACTTAAAAATCAATGTTACAAATGTCTTGCTCTCCTCCATCTGTGAATGTACCTATATACTGTATCTCGAGAACCATAGGAGATACAGACCTGTAGTTGGTACCAAATCGTTCGTAATGCTCAACTTTATATTAACGTTCAATACATTTATGGGGCGTAAAATCAATGCATTTCAAGTTATGAAGTTATTACAACATTTTATCAGATATAAATGCCAAAAAACTGTATTCAGCTACTCTTCTGAAACTGCTATCACACATTTTTGCATTCCTGGATGTCAGACGAACGTAATGATACCACATATGTCTTGTCCCTTTTGATGGCGGTAAATTGCCATTTTTTGCCTGGCGTCCCACGGACTAAGACCTTTAGCTTTATGCGTGCGTCTGTTGCAACTTCAACAACAACTGATGTTATTATTGATGCTTTACTTGCCTAATAAAAGTCCTGTAACTGAAAATGGTATGGGGGCGGCTTCATCGCCTGTGGCACAAAGCGTCACGGGCGATGAAGCCGCACCCATACCATTTTCTCCTGCCCCCCCCCCCCCCCCCCCCCCCCCCCCCCCCCAATTGGGAAACATTACATCCGCCCCTGCTCTGCTATGATGTTCCACTCCCCTGTGTACGGGCATAGCGGGACACCAGGAAATATCTCTTGTCTGTCTGTCTGTCTCTCTCTGTCTCCATGATGCACAATTCTTACCTTTTCCCGCACATCGTATTGGTTCCATTTTGTACCCTCTCATAGTTAGAGACCTGTGTTGGGGTCATTCATGGCTATGGGTCTTTGTGTTTCTGGTATAGACCTGCGCAGTGACGTCACCGCCCCTGTTCCACTAGTGGATTCAGCATTCATTTTTCTCATAGACTTTTCGAAAATAATTTATATAAAGATGATTACGCCGGTAACGCCGCAGACAAAGCCAACTCGAGTCATGACGAATCATGACACACACAAACTTTTGGGACAATAAAATAATTTCTAAGATGAAAAACGAAACAAAAAGTCTTGTATCATGCCGTTTTCTACTTCTTCCTAATTATATATTACATGACGATATTGTGTTTGTTGTCATGATTCGTCACGACCCGAGTTGGCTTTGGCCGCGCGCAATCGTCTTTTTATTAACCATTTTTGAAATGTCTATGAGGAAAATGAATGAGCAGGTTGTAGATATATATTACTGCCATATTTCTTTTTAATCATGAAAATGTATGCAAATCTTTCTCTCCCCATTTCCATTTGTCAGCCTAATGTCTGTCTCTGCATTAAAAATATGATACAAGCTGCGAAAGCCAGAAAAATACATAGAAAGAAAATGTCAAGGACAGGAGTGACTCAAATAGAAACATAGTTTTTTTTTCAGCTGTCATTTGTAGAACTGTCCTCATGATCTAAATAGGTTAAAGGGTAGCAGCATCATAGGAGTGTGTAACTAAGTACAAAAGAAGAAATGACGCATCATTTAAGTTGCAGCTGCTCTATTATTTCTGCAGAAGACTAACCTTAGAGCCGAGATAGACAATTAGGCATTGCCGAGAGACTAGATAGCCATCAGATAGTCGGGGCAAAACCCCATAGTGCGGAGGTAGTCACAGTCAAGGTTTGTCACAGTCAAGGGCTGCATAAACAGCGTGCAAGCACTGTTTTCTGCCCCCTCAATGTCACAACCTTTTTTCAGCAACCTCTTATAGACACTGGGACCATGCAATCTCTCCATTTCCAACATGAAAATGTACCATGCCTGTTTATTAGGCGCTGCTTTGGAGCTGCCAAAAATGAACGCAGGGTGTTTCAGTTTTAAAGCAGGGGTTTTCAATCAGCGGTCCGGAGATCCTTGCGGATCTTTTTGATTTCATTTTACACTCTCAAGAGTTAAAATATTCATCATGTGAATTAGCCCCAAGTCTTCACAACTAGAGAATGTAGAAGATTAATGGTCATTTTGATCTGTATGTTTGACTGATTTTGTCCACAATTCCAGCCTGGAATTGTGGACAAAAGCAATAATACATCTTTAATTTTGGGGTCTGTGGGGGCTAAAATGTCCTCAAATGGTGGGCCCTGGTATCAAAAAGGTTGAAAACCACAGCTGTAAAGGCATAATAGTAGTGAGTAACTAAGTACAAAAAAAGAAACACGGGGTGTTTCAGTTTTAAAGGCATCATAGACTAGTAATGTGTAAGTCAGAAATGTTCTTAGTTCTTCCAGCAGTGCTATCAGTAGAAGGATGTGGTGATGATGTCACAGGGAAACAGGGGCGGATGTAACATTTCCCAATTGGGGGGGGGGGGGGGGGGGGGGGGGGGGGGGGGGGGCAGGAGAAAATGTTATGGGTGCAGGGCGAGTGCCGGGCGATGAAGCTTTTTCAGTTACAGGAATTAGGCAATTAAGCATCAATAATAACATCAGTTGTTGTTGAAGTTGCAACAGACACGCAGCATGCATAAAGCTGCAGAGAGTTTTCAATGATGAAATGCTGTTGGTGTAGTGGTGACACAGCTGTAGTTAGTTAGTAGCAGTAGTAGTGTTTCACATCATTTTAAATATAAGCGCTTTAATTTGAAATACAGTATATTTGGGTTGTTATGCATGCCATCATGTTTGGTGAGGCAGACTGGGAATTTAGGGAGGCATTGCCCCCCCCATACCCATACCTAGATCCGCCCCTGCAGGGAAACAGGATGTCAGTCCTTCTGTCCAGGACACCTGACATTTCCATTCACCCCCCCTTCCCTCCCTCCAACCCTCCCTTCTCTCCCTCCCTTCACTCCCCCATCCTTCCTTCCCTCTCCCTCCCTCCCTCCCTTCACAACCATCCAGTTCAATTCAAAGGAGCTTTATTGGCAAGCGACAACATACGTTCACATTGCTATGTTGACGTCGATCCACAGTGTCGCCGAAAGCTGTTGTTGAGGCATTTCTAGTCCGTTTTGACTTTTGAGGTTAATCCAGTTCAGATGGCAGTAGATCAGGGGTTTTCAACCTTTTTGACTCCAGGGACCACGATTTATTCAGCATTTGAGCCACGGACCACCCTTTGATTACATTTTCACACCTACAATTAAAGACCTACAATCAAAGAATTATTTTGGTTCTGTCCACAATTCCAGGCTGTATTTTGCCAGCAAAACAGTGTAAACTTCTTAATTAAGCTGTGCTAATTCAGATGATGGATATTTTAACTCCTGAGAGTGTAAAAATGAAACCAAATGGACCCGCAAGGGTCCATTTGGTTTCATTTTTACATTCTCAAGAGTTACATCTGGTTAACCAAATTTCCATCATTTAGCCTGGGGACCACCTGGAACCTTCTCAAGGACCACTGGTGGTCCCCGGACCACCTGTTGAAAACCCCTGCAGTAGATGAACGAGGCCACCGTGTTTAGTGGCTCAATAGCAACTGACTGATCGTACGTGTAAAATATGAACGTTTCTAAACACTAATAGAATTGTAGTGAATGTTGGCCTGAGCGTTAGCACCATTTAGCAATGTTTTTATTAATTTAGGATCAGTTGCAGTGCTCAAGTATTTTGCTACTTGGTATTCTCTGTTTAAATCGCATTCCTTTTTGCTCTGGTTTTGAGGTGATCTTGTCCAGTGTGTAAAATAAGCTTTCTTTTGCATTTGGTGTAGTCCTGTTGGTTTTCTGCCTGGTGGTTGTGTTGTCCTTCTAGAACTAGCTGTCTGATGGGACATCTTCCCAGGGGTTCTAGAACTAGCTGGTTGAGGAGACATCTTCCCAGGGGTGTCTTGTCGAGGGTGTCTGGTTCACTGTGTTTTGGTCATAGAATCTCTCCCCTCACCTCTCTGTCTTTTCTGTGTGTATGTGCGTTGTGTGTGCGCACATGCGTGTGTTTGTGCACACCCTCCCCGTCAATGTACTGTAACTGTGTGTGTTGCATACGTGGGCTCAGTGACAGCTTGTTTCCCATTGTCCTATCACTATCCTGCACCTCACACCCTGTATCCTGTGATGTTTCCTGGAGCAGAGAGAGAGACAGAGAGAGAGACAGAGAAAGAGACAGAGAGAGGGACAGACACACAGAGAGACAATGTTGTCTGTGAAACAACTGCCCTTTCTAGACCACCATTTACTGTACTTATGACGAGAAGAGAATGGCATACCCAGAGCCATCTAGTAGAAGAGTTGTGACACTGAGGGTACAGAATATAGCCTGGTTGCATTGTTTATATGCAGCCTGTAAGGGCAGGGCAGGGGGACACGCTGGAGTTTCAACAAGTGCAGCAATTTTAGGCATTATGTGCAACATGCTGATTGTTTTATAAAGTATTGTGCAGTGACGACTAAATCTCTTTCATGTTTATGTTGTACTATTACTACAAAACAAATGAAAATCAAGGGATTTAAGATCGTGGGCTGTTCCTGTGCATACTTCCGGTCCAATACTAGACCCCATTGGCTGTCCCCATGCTCAATACATGTCTATGTAGAGCAGCTGCCATTAGACCTTTCCATGGGAGTTAACGGATGTCGTAACTCTGTCTATACTCTAAGGCTCTGGGCATGGCTTTTTTTTGTTCCAAAGTCTCCTGAACTTGAAGCACAACACATTACGCCGAACAAAATTAGTTCCACATTGTTATGCTGCATCTCTAATAGCTAAAGGGTTCTGGGTTGTGCCCTGAAAATAGATGATCTACAAGATCTCGACGTGTCGCAGAGCAACATGTTGTGAGCTTTTTTTTTGTCCAGTAGTGCCCTCCTTCATCCCTCCAGCCATCCTTCCCGATCAGCCACTTCCACACTTCAGGAACAAGGGTGGATCTAGGCATAGGCATGGGGGGGCAATGCCCCCCTAAATGCCCAGTCTGCCCCAACTACTGGCATGCAAAACAACCCATGATATTTCAAATTAAAGTGCTTATATTTAAAATGATTTGAAACACTACTACTGCTACTAACTAACTACAGCTGTGACACCACTAAACCAACAGCATTTCATCATTGAAAACAGAAAACTCTCTGAGTCAGACCTTTAGCTTTATGCATGCTGCGTGCCTGTTGCAACTTCAACAACAACTGATGTTATTATTGATGCTTTATTTGCCTAATAAAAATGATATGGGTGCTTCGCCCCCATATCATTTTCACCTGCCCCCCCCCCCCCCCCAATTTGGAAATGTTACATCCGCCCCTGTTCAGGAATGTGGAAGTGTCTGTGGTTCTTCTCTCTAGAGTCTCTCCTACTCTGACCAGCAGGTTGCCATGTCTAGCACTCAGCAGTAAGCACTGGGCAGTCCGCTTTGGACAAAGTCTGGACAGGGACAGAACACAGAATGGTTACCCTCATACCCCATCCGTGCCAGTCCCCTCATACCTGTGCAATGTCCAGTCACTTTTAACAGTCAGTTCGCAGCAAGCAGGCCGGCATGTTCTAGTGCAGTGGTTTTCAACCTTTTTCATCCCAGGGCCCACCATTTATTCAGCATTTGAGCCAGGGACCACCATTTGAGGACATTTTAGCCCCACAAACCCCCAAAACTAAAGATTTCCTTTACTTCTGTCCATGACCATTAATCTTCTAGTTGTGTAGACTTGGGCTAATTCACATGATGAATATTTTAACTCTTGAGAGTGTAAAAATGAAACCAAATGGACCCGGCAGGGTCCATTTGGTTTCATTTTTACGTTCTCAAGAGTTACATCTGGTTAACCAACTCAGCTGGGGACCACCTGGAACCCTCTCAAGGACCACTGGTGCTCCCCGGACCACTGGTTGAAAACCCCTCTTCTAGTGTATTAAATTAATCAACTTTCAAGACGTACAATACTATACCATAAATCATCAATACTTACTGGTAGAATACAGCTAGAAGTTGACTTGTAAGTCCAGTTGCAAATTGAAAACACAAGGTGCTCTTTCATGTCTGTTTTGAAGGAGGGTATAGGTATAGGGGACTAGGGATTGTCAGATTTTGGCGGAAGGCCATCCCACATTTTGGTGGCATACCAGCAGAATGAATTCATCCCCACGTTTGTGCCTAATTCCGGGGGGAACAAGATCAGTGGATCTCCCCTCCGGCGCCGTATGAGGCCCCTGGGCAGCATGTTGGACTCAACCATTCACAAGAGAGAGGGGGAGAGGTAGAGAACAGGATAGAGCAGTGGTTTTCAACCTTTTTGATACCAGGCAGGGCCCACTATTTATTCATCATGGACCACCACTTGAGGACATTTTAGCCCCACAGACCCCAAAACTAAAGACTTCTTTTACTTTTGTCCACAACACCAGGCTGGATTTGAGAAACAAAACATACAGACATACAAACATACAGATCAAAATGACCATTAATCTTCTACATTCTCTAGTTGTGTAGACTATGGGCTAATTCACATGATGAATATTTTAACTCTTGAGAGTGTAAACATGAAACCAAATGGACCCGCAAGGGTCCATTTGGTTTCATATTTACACTCTCAAAGAGTTGCATCTGGTTAACCAACTTCCATTTAGTCTGGGGACCACCTGGAACCCTTTCAAGGACCACTGGTGGTCCCTGGACCACTGGTTGAAAACCACTGGGATAAAGAATGAACGCAAGTACACTGTATGAATTGGCAATCCCACCTATGGCAGAATGGCATAGATTAGCCGGCCACACAAATCCAAAAAACCTAAAAATCAAACCTAAAATCATAGCGATTGAGACCATCCCTAAGTCTCTTAGAGGCAGTGACAGATTAACCATTAGTGTCCTGAACGCGTTTTGGTGTTTTATCTGTTGAAAAATAGCAGATCAACAAGCTCATGTCGCGCCACCGAGTGGCGCGACATGAGCTTGTTGTTCTGCTATTTTTGAAAAAATTGTGAAAATGTGCTGCAAATCTCTGAATATGTTATTTTGGAAGCAAACATTTTTAACTCAAATTTTTGCATCTGGGGGATCCCTAGAACAACATGTTTTCAGATGGGGGTCTGCAGCCAAATATGGATAATTCTGGTGGTCCTTGGCTTGGCCTTGGACACAGGAGCACAGATTTTTCAGAAAAACTAGAATCTAATGTCGGAAACTACTATAGAATCTAGTGTGAAAAGCTAGAATCTTGCTGCAGCTATAATCTGGTGTAAGGAAATACTGTATAATCTGGTGTCAGAAACTCCAATCGAGGGTCAGGACACAATAGATTAACATAACTGCATCAGCAAGAGACATTCTGGATTGTCACTCGGAAATCAACAGTATTCCCTGATCTGAATGACAATTTCTCTCTCTGTCTCCTTGAATGATTTTTATTTTTATTTTAGCACTCTGGTTCTACACTGTAAACGATCACTGTAAATTTACGGTGGATTTTCAACAGTATCTTACTGTTTTTCACAAAATCTGTAAAATACTGTTAAATTGTCATCTCTTTCCGGTAAATTCACATTTTATGCTGTAATTTAACTAATATCAGTAGAAAGCGTTATTTACCAGTACAATACTGTTAAATTAATCATTCCTTTCCTGTAAATTAACAGTTTATACCTTTATTTTACTAGAGACTGTAATTTAACAGTATAATGCAATATTTTCTGCCAAGCCATGTGGATAGGCCACACCCACATTTCCCACTTCAAATTTAGTCAGTTGGTGGACAGCAAAGGAGCCTTCTGTAGTTTAGTTAACCAACATTAGAATATAGCAAACTAACGGACATCACAAAAGGACAAAAGAGGAACCAAAAAGAAGTCTGACAAGTTAAGAAGAATGATTTAAGGTAAGGAAGTTCCTACAGCATATATTTTCTATGTTTAGACATGCTAGCTGCTAGCAACATTGCTCAAGCTACACAACTTGTCCCCTTTCCTGAAATATCAATAGGTGAGCAAGATGATATCATGTGCTATGTGTACATATTCTTGCTCTGACAATGTTAACATAATTTATGTGAGGCACACAAGGAGCCACATTTGCATACCCAGTGCTTCTTTTAAATGTGTTCATTCTGTATGTCAGACATTTACAAACAAACAGTTTGTAACATATAATGTGTATATTGTTTCCCAGGGCTTGGAGTGGGGTTTTGACTGCATGTAGTTCACCCTCTTACAGCCCATCTTGGAGAAAGCAGAGATGCACTGCTGATTGTGCTAATCTGAGTTGATTGATTAATTATTGTTTAATATTGTACATACGCTACAACATTATAACTTGTGTTCTACTTTATTTGAACTTTTCAGTGGTCTGACACAAGTGCTAACCTTGACCCATTCATCCTACTGGCCCAGTCATTGACTTGTTCTGCTCAATAGGTATGTATTTTGGTGTACATGTTATGTATTTAAATGTATACATATGTGTACATTTTTTCATATTACGTTCATTTTAACATTAGAACCTTTGATCATGCTGGTGAAGATGACATACCTTAAAGGACCACTTCACCACTTTTCAACTTACTTTAATGTAATTGGCCCTCAGTAATGTTCATGATAAAATACCGCAATCTTTTCTACTCAGTCTGTGCCTCAAAGGAGGGCTGTGGGCAATTCACTAACCAGCCTAAATCCTGTATTTTCTATTAGCTTCAATTTCCCATCGATGATGCACATGGTGGATGGGTTTCTGAATGGCCCACAGCTCTCCTGTGAGACACAGACTGAGTAGAAAAGAATTGTGCTTTTTAATCATCAACATTAGTGAAGACCAATATGAAGGCAGGTTAAAAAGTGGTGAAGTGGTCCTTTATTGTATTTTAAGTCAACAACATACATTCTGCTCAACTGAAAATGAAAAGAAAAGTCTTCTGTCCTATAAGTATTTTCATCTCCTCTCATTTTTATGTCAGGGACAGGGAATGATGACAAAAGCCAGTGGATGATGGACATCCGGGTCAGGATTTGCTGGGCTCTTGGTGCGGTGTTCTACATTTTCAACCTTGAGTACCAAGACAAAGCCTTCAGAACCGTGGAGTTCATTCAAAGGTATGTATTACCTATAAACAGCATAGGTAATGCAAGCTCAGATTGAGTATATTGTAGACTACTGTATATGTATACAGTATATTATGATTAGGGCTCTTCAATGACTTTAGCTGAGAGAGATCCAAGGACCCACACTAAATAAATAAATAAATAAACTTTGTTTCACATTAAACCTTTTTTTTCACAGCACTGTCATCAGTGCAATGTAAAAAAAATGTGAAAAACATCGCACCCGTGCTCTTGTCATACGTGTAAGCACGTCTCCAAAATGTTTTTTTTTATATGAAATCTCTAGCAATGTCACATTATTTTGGACAAATTGTTTTTCTTATTTTTCCATAGGGGTCTCGTCGGTACCACTCCAACGACCATCTCCAACATGAAGGGGAAGCTGGTGCAGAAGAAGCCAGTGAGCGTCAACCCACAAGTAGCCACACTGCTGAACTTGATTTTGAGTGGGAATTCATTGGTATGTCACAGTCCCAGCTACTACTCTAACAGCATGTAACGATTAATATTCTCTTTTTTCTCCCTTTTTCTTTTTTTGACCTTTTGGATCTAAAGGCTGTCACCTACTGTAGCTGCAACATTTCTGTAACTCTACACTACTGGTTGCGAGCTCTACGTCCTTCCCTTTAATCCTACTTTAATCCTTTGCAGATATTCTTCATTGTTTTGCTCAAAATGTGTATTGTTTGTTTTACAGGAACTGGTGATTGAGGAGCCAAGTGATGAAGCCAAGTCAACGCCTCTTCCTTTATGCATAGCTACCCAATTTCTCACATTCACGTTAAGTATTTGCACTTGAACTGTGTATTACTGTTTTAGATATTTTTTTGATGCTGCATGCTAATATTTCTATGCTGTGCCCTGATGCTGTGCTGTTTTAATGTTGGACTATAATGCAGAAGCCTTTCTGCATTTTCCTGTGATTCAGGATTTTACATGACAGTTTGTCCATAGAAATTTATTATTTTACTTTTACATGTAATTCTTGTATTTTCATATTAGTTATGTTTCATATTAGTTTGTAGTTGTAATGGAGACTTGAAAGCAACTTTAAAAAATAAACTGTTGAATGCCTATACCTGTGTGTTTTGTCAGAATATGAATTTGTATATTTGTAGACTTTTATTGTGAAAAAGGAATAATTGAATACGTTGTAAAATTACAGTAAAAATGATAATGCAATATGCTGTTAAATTACCATAACCACACATTTAATTTACAGTTATGTACTGTAATGAGGAAAAACTGCTTACTGTTAAATTACCATAAACCCCATAAAAATGCAGACATATACTGTAATTGAAATAACGGTATATCTACTGTAAAATTAATTACAGTAGATGTACTGTAAAACAACAGCTAATTGCAGGCAACTTTGTTGCCTGTAATTTACTGTAATATTACAGTTAAATAATTTACAGTGGTTCCACTCTTACCTAATATATCTACTAGTATAAACTTGCTCTTGATATATTTTGGTTGTATATGTGTATTGTCTGCTGTACTTGGATTCTGTTGTTCTTGTTACGGGGTTTGTTACAGGAGGCCCATGATGGCCAAAATGCATTGCTTTCTTTTCATCTTTGCTGAAACAAAGCATTTCTCTACTGCATAGAGCTGCCTTGGATAGTCTTTATAAGTTCACCACCTGCTTACTGCCTTTTACAGTATTTTGGGACTTATTCAGAGGTGCTATTGAATTATTTTAGTTTTTTTTTGTGCTGCAGGCAGGCCCAGATGTAACATTTCCCAATTGGGGGGACAGTTTTCAATGATGAAATGCTGTTGGTTCAGTGGTGTGACAATTGTACGTAATTAACAATGTAGTGTTTCAAATAATGTTGAATATAAGCACTTTAATTTGAAATATCTTTGATATTTGGCTTGTTTTGCATGCCATCATGTTTGGTGGGGCAGTCAGGGTGTTTAGGGGGGCAATGCCCCCACCCCATGCCTAGATCCGGCCCTGGCTTTCGGACATAGAATGAGGGTAGATTAAAGGGTGTTTAAGTGTGTGACGGATGTTTGCACCAGGAAGGAGCTGCAGTAGCAGCAGTAGCAGAGATGACTAGTCCATACACCACAGAAACCTCAGAACCTCTCCGTCATAGAACCCTGCAGTAAACGACATGTTGCACTGATATTACAGAGCGTTGCAGCAGGCCAGAACGCTCATCTCAAAGTGTTGGAACTTTTATAAAGTTTTTATATTAGTACCTACTTTGTTATACTCCACGGTGTGACACAACAGTGTGAGCTGCTTTGAACTGGTAGATCTGCAATGTTTTGCCGTTTCTTATTGTTATTTAAAACTCTGTTAAACCCACTAACTAGTTAGGCCTACCTGCCGACCATGACAGGTAGGCAGATCAGGGTTAAGGGTAGCATCGATCTCCAGGCTCTCATCCTTGCTGCGAGATTAGAGCCTGTATTCACATTGCCCCAAAGCCACTGACTGAAGTCGACTTCCAGTTAGTTAACTTCCGACGGAAGTTGCCATTAGTCACGATGCAGTGCTCCCGAAAATGAATACCCCACGGAAACATTTTATTTCTCCCTTTGTGCTCGCAAAGCTGTTGTAAATGTTTAAAAGATGAAATTGTGCACTTTGCACACTTTTATAACTGCTTTGTTCGTTAGAATCGTTTTTTTTTTTTTTTCCTGAAAATAACATTGAACAAGTCAAGTCGCTAGTGAGGACTGAACAGGGTTGTTTCTCTGGGGACTGTAAATACAGTCACTTCCGCAACTAACGTTCTCAGTCTCAAAAGCGCACCGTGTAACCAGGGTGGGTTAAGCAGGGGTTGACACTAAGGTCTCTGAGGCACTTGCCCATCGGGCAAGTGCAAGTCAGGTTCTACTTGCCTCAGGTCATGGTCACTTGCCCCCCAAAAATATATTGTAAATTTTGCTCCTACTTGGGTGCTTTAAACAGGGGTTTTCAACAGGTGGTCCCTGAGAGGGTTCCAGGTGGTCCCCAGCTAAGTTGGTTAACCAGATGTAACTCTTGAGAACGTAAAAATGAGTGTAAAAATGAAACCAAATGGACCCTTGTGGGTCCATTTGGTTTCATTTTTACACTCTCAAGAGTTAAAATATTCATCATCTTAATTAGCCCAGGTCACAATGACTGCCTTCAAGACAAATCAAGACAAATTTATCTTGCGCACTAAGTTGCACACTTGCCCGATCGGGCAACCAGGTAGCAGTCTTCACTTGCCCCACCATTTTTTTTTACTTGCCCCGGGCAAGCGGGCAAGTGTTAGTGTCAAGCCCTGGTTAAGGGTGTTACAGACGGCGAGTCTGAAACGCACACATTATTACAGCGATTCCACCGTGCCACTCAATGCTGACAGACGAGAATCAGGTAGCGAGAAAAAAAAAAAAGCTCACAGGATTGAGGTCTAAAATAAATTGCTGGCGTGTGAACGAAACGAGCATGCACGCAATACACAACAACACGCCGCGCAATAATGCCTGGCATCACACGCTGTCTTTATCGCACGCCGTTTTCAAAAGTCCGGTCCTGTTGGAAATGAACTAGAAGGCGCGATTTATTACCCTCTGTCTGTAAAGATCCTTAACACACCCAGTGCCAGCCCTTTTTCATATTTTTTGAGGTAGCCAGTGCCAGCGATTTTCATCTAAAAGTCATATTTCATATTTCGGTCCATGTTTCCCCACGGACAAGTTAGTTGGCGGACACACACTTCCGGTTTGGTCCGTCCCTTATTATGGTCTATCAATGGAATATGCGGTCGCTGCACGCTGCTGTTAGCATGGGGATCGTATCAAACCGGCGCCGGTAAGCAACGTAGAAAGGCGTAGCTCAACGGCAGCGGCATCAGTCGTAACTATATTTCATAATGATAACGGGAGACGTAGATCTATTTCAACGGCACGAAATCTGTTAAGGCTCATTCATACTCCACAGTGAAGTTGGTGTAGTTTTGTAAGGGCTAAACAACTACAACATGACGCCATTCACCGCGGTGAACAGCTCTCACTGCACATCCTGACACATCTCTCTGTTTCTACTATCCGACAAGTCCGTTCACTCTGGGGCATTCACCGCGTTCGCTGATTGGTCTAGAAGTGGCATGCTCGAAAGCACAGGAGGTCGAGAACACAGCTGATGACAGCGACAGAAAGCAAATAGAAAACAAATAGAAACAGAAAGTAGAATAATATAGGTAGTAGGGAGAAACAAAAAGTAGAAGATGAGAAGGGAGGGAAAATGAGTCAAAATGAATGAATTTGAAGATGGAGGTCTGGCGATATGATTATGAACATCTTTATAACTCCTCAATGGCAGGTTAGCAACAGATGGCCTACAATTCATGGCAAGAAATAGCTGAGACATTGAAGACGCTGACTTTTGTTTAAAAAAATAAACAAGGGGCAAACTTAGAGACTGTTTTACAAAGGTTAAAAGTGGTGTTTCTGGACGAGGAAAGAAAAACTTGGTCCCGCCGCTGTCCCTACTGCTTCAGTGGTAGAACCTCACATACACATCACCTCTAAACAACAGGTGGTTGGAGTCAATCCTTAAGGACACCACAGCGAGTATGAAGGCCTCAGGTACCCGCTGCCAGGGGTACCTGAGGCAGTTCCAGGGGGTCCCCAGCTACAGGCCTGTAATTCTGAGAATGTAACGGGTCCACTTGTTCTATTTGAGTGCCAAAGATAGAAATACCATTAAATGGGCATCTGTGGCTCAAACTGAGGGTTGTTGGAATGAAATGGGTTTAGTATCACTTCTAGAACCATGGTAGGTCTTGTCATGCAGGGGTCTGTGGGCGGCTTAGTGTCAGTTTGGGGGGTCCCAGAGATGAAAACATTTGGGAACCACTGCTATGTTCGTACTGTACATTTCATCCATTTGAGAATAGCCAATCTGATGTATTTTTTCCACCATTGTTGACAAGAAGCGCAATCTTTTAACCTTTTAGACCAGCGTTGTCCCATGTGAATGCGTCCCTTAGTCCGTACTCTGTGTGTGTGTGTGTGTGTCCGTGTGTGTGTCCGTGTCCGTGTGCGCGTGCGCGTGCGTGCGTGTGTGTGTGTCACTGTTCCCCTGTGGGGAGCAGCTTATCGGCAGAGCAGTGGACAGGAAAGGGTGTGTCTGTCAGATTTGGGATGTTTGTGTGTGTGTTGATGACGGAGGGGGGTGGGGGGTGGGGGGGGCAGGGGGGTGTTGTGATTTTCACACTCAGGACAGAGTGTGATGTTTCTTACAAAGAGTCATAATTTACTGTATGTGCTTTACTGGACGTTTGAACCAAGCTGCGACCTTTTTGTTATTTTTCTATAAAAACCTGGAACACGTCTGTGTAACACTTTAGCGTTTAAACATTTTTATTATAGGCAACTTTATCACGAAAAGTCAAAATGTATACAGTATATATAGCTATATTTGTTTGCCCTTTTCCCTCTACGTCGCGTCTACTTTGATCTGCAGACAAACACTTGCAGTCCAGAAGTTTATTGTTGTCAACAAGTAACTGACGTGTGTGCGTGTGCGTGTGCGTGCGCGTGCGTGCGTTCTTCCAAGGCGCTTAGATGGGCATCACATACACACACACATTCAGACACTGCAACCATGCAAGGCACAACCAGCACATCAGAAGCAATTAGGCGTTCCGTGTCTTGCTCAAGGACACTTTGCATCGCAACACATTGGGAGCTTACACAACATTGTGAGAATTAAACACAATTAAAAATGTGCAGCATAATTTCACAATTTACAAGATATAGAAGACTTTGAAAGATATCAGATGTACAAGCTCATAGCACAGTGCCACACTACGAGTGTAGGCCTGTCCTCACTATTTTCAATACAGTAGTTCTTTCTTTCTTTCTTTCTTTCTTTCTTTCTTTCTTTCTTTCTTTCTTTCTTTCTTTCTTTCTTCTTTCTTTCTTTCTTTCTTTCTTTCTTTCTTTCTTTCTTTCTTTCTTTCTTTCTTTCTTTCTTTCTTTCTTTCTTTCTTTCTTTCTTTCTTTCTTTCTTTCTTTCTTTCTTTCTCTTCTTTCTTTCTTTCTTTCTTTCTTTCTTTCTTTCTCTGCTCTGTAAAGCACTTTGAGCTGCATTTCATGTCCTGTAAGGTGCTATGCAAATACAGTTTTATTATGGTTATTATTAATCAGTGTTCTGGCGAGTTGTTCCAGATGCCTGGTATCCAACTGTGAATTAGCCTTAATGTTTGGTCCTAAAAAGAAGAAGAAGAAATGCCTCGGGGAGAATCGGAAGATATTCTTGTCAGGATAAGTTGTGTGTACATCAGGCCCGGATGTAGCATTTCCCGATTGGGGGGCAGGCAAAAATGGCATGAGGGCGGCTTCATCACTGCAATGCCGTCCCTCATACTATTTTGATTTAAATTCTTTAGCTCTGTGACCCACAAGATTTATATTTTGTGCAGAACTTGTATTAGGCAAACAAAGCATCAATAATAGCATCATCAGTTGTTGTTGAAGTTGCAAAAAACACGCAGCATGCATAAAGCTAAAGGTCTGACTCAGAGAGTTTTCTGTTTTCAATGATGAAATGCTGTTGGTTTAGTAGTGCCACAGCTGTAGTTAGTTAGTAGCAGTAGTAGTGTTTCACATCATTTTAATTATAAGCACTTTAACTTGAAATAACTTTGATATTTGGGTTGTTTTGCATGGCGTCAGGTTTGGTCAGGGCATTTAGGGGGGCATTAGCCTCAACACCTATAGGCTTTCATTTCCGTCTGTGTTGTGTGAAAACGGAAAGCCTGGACTAATTTGTTACCCACAGTGGCCTAGAAGTGGGAGGAGTCAACCTTTCGGGGTGGGCGTGGCTCCAAATGATGTGACGTATCACAGCAGTGTAGGTGCAGAAGGGGGAGGGGCCGGGGATGATGACACGTTGGTGAGATCAAATCAGATCAGTGAAAAAGAGCTAAAAAGACATGCACATCCAACCCGTAATAGAGCAGTTGCCGAGCAACAAACAATTGATAAAGAAAAGCTTGTACACTGAGGGCTCAGATGCTGGACTGGTACCTTTTATTGCATAAAGGTGAGTAACGTTTCGAGCACAATTCTCCTCCTCAGACAGTCTGAGGAAGAGAATTGTGTTCAAAACGTTACTCACCTTTATGCAATAAAAGGTACCAATCAGCTCATCTGCCGTCCAAAAACGGACGGCACCCCACCCCCCCCAGGCCAAAATCATTTCATGTTAGGTCTAGCTAGGGCGACATTGCCCCCCTCCCATGCCAATACCTAGATCCGGCCCTGGCGTACCTGATTGTGGAGCAACAATAACACATTTCAGAGAAGCTTGTAGGGTTCAGATCCGGTTAGTGTTATCAGCAAGCAGCACACCCTCCAGAAGAGGAACACCTTGTTGAGACATCATGGTGATGACATTCTGCTCAACGGTTGTGCCAGTTTTGGTGACAGAGCAACACCGTTTTAGCCTGGTCCAAAGCCATAGAGCAGGGGGTTTCAACCTTTTTGCTACCAGGGCCCACCATTTATTCAGCTTTTGCGCCACGGACCACTATATGATGACATTTTAGCCCCACAGACCCCAAAACTAAAGATTTCCTTGGCTTTTGTCCAAAATTCCAGGCTGGATTTGGGAAACAAAACAGGCAAAACATACAGACCAAAATGACCATTCATCTTCTACATTCTCTAGTTGTGTAGACTTGGGCTAATTAAGATTATGAATATTTTAACTCTTGAGAGCGTAAAAATGAAACCAAATGGACCCGCAAGGGTCCATTTGGTTTCATTTTTACGCTCTCAGGAGTTACATCTGATTAGCCAACTTAGCTGGGAACCACCACCACCGGTTGAAAACCCCTGCCATAGACAAATGGAGTCTCTTGGTCTGGCCTTCTATTGTCAACGACTGATTTCCTTCGGTACCAAGATGTTTATAACCAATGAGAGTCAGAGTTGTGGGTTGGTCTAACGACAAATCCGAACAGACGCAGCTGATTGGCCAGCAGCCCCATCACTCAACAGTGCAACAGTTACAGTGGCAAAACAACAAACATGGCGGCTGCAACTGAGGTGAATCGCGGCTATATCAAATCTATACATTAGACAGACCTGTTATGAATACATTCTTTAAAGAAGCATTGGGTCGTATAAACGTCATCATCGGACATACAGTATTTTACTAATGTAGGTCTGATGGTGCGTTTTGCGGCCAGAAGCCTTATACTGTATATCGAGCACAGAGCCATTCGTCAGTGAAGTCGCACATCCCAGGTCGGAGGGATCTTAAACTGGCTGTTACTAAGTTTGGGAACCCCTGTTGTTTTCAATTGTTTTCAGCCCTTTTCACATCATAATGGACACGGCCGTGGAGGTGTCACATGCTCTCTTCATATCGTTCTATCATAAGTTTGGCATTGTTTTCTTTCTTTCTCTTGAATCAGGGTAGGCGACAGCCTTCATAGCCTTACAGAGAATACGCCTCTGTCCCAGAATAGCTTGGCTATAGCTCTATTATTTCAGTTTACGATGTCCTGGAAATTACATAATGATATGGGCTGTTATCCGGACCCGGATGTAACATTTCCCAATTGGGAGGACAGGCGAAAATGGCATGGGCTTCATGAAGCCGCACACATACACTACTGTACAATTTTCATTTAAACTCTATAGTTCTATGACAAAATGTATATCTTGTACAGGACTTATATTAGGCAAGTAAAGTATCAAAAATAACATCAGTTGTTGTTGAAGTTGCAACAGACACGCAGCATGCATAAAGCTAAAGGTCTGACTCGGAGAGTTTTCTGTTTTCAATGATGAAATGCTGTTGGTTTAGTGGTGACACAGCTGTAGTTAGTTGGTAGCAGTAGTAGTGTTTCAAATCATTTTAAATATAAGCACTTTAATTTGAAATATCTTTGAAATGTGGGTTTTTTGCATGCCATCGTGTTTGGTGGGGCAGTCAGGGCATTTGGGGGCGGCATTGCCTCCCCTAAAAGAGCATCGCTGCTGCAGTCACTTTGGGACGTTATGATAACGTCCCAAAGTGACCCACTAATTCATCTCGTTGTCTTGACGGTGTTTACCGGGGGAATCTTCACTTCTCCAAACCTGTCAGTCTTGACAAAAGTGCAAGATGTCTACGAAAACACCAGTGTGTTGCAACCTGACTTTTTTGTTTTCCTTCACAATTTTAAATTATATAAATAATATGGTGATGAAACGGCAAGACTGTAAATTTGGGTGTGTTTTCCCTCCTTACGAAAGTGACAGAGGCACTGTAGAAGATTGCACATTACTGTGTGCGTGTGCGTGTGCGCGTGCGCGTGCGTGTGTGGCGTATCTCTGGGCTTGCTTAATTACTTTGAAGTGGCACAGGGACTGTGCTCTGCTGTGTACGAGTGTGTGTGTATGTGCGTGTGTATATATGTATGCTTGCTTAATTACTCCTTATTATAGCAGCTGGCTTCTCTGACAACACACACCACACACACACACACACACACACACACACACACACACACACACACACACACACACACACACACACACACACACACACACACAGTCCTATAGGTGGCATCTCATCATGGACCGGTTGCTGTGATGCTGTAGTGTGAATCCTCAGACGACACAACGCTATAATAAGAATAAACTAGAGAGCCTTGTATATATTTCTCTTTGTGCTGGTATTGCACTGTAAATCCACAAGCTTTCAACCAATCGATCAAATGACTAGGGGTGCAATCGAACGTTTCGAAGAGGGACACTTTTTTTTTTTTTTTTTCATTTAGCTACTGTGTAGTGTTGTTAAAGGGATCCATGGCTAATAAGACGACTAAGGATTAAAGGAGAATTCCACACCAAAACACATTGGGCAGCAATCTATCTCCCTTCTGCCACTCTCCTCTCCAATCACTCAGGTTGAAACTCCTGTCGTACAGGTGCCACCTGAGTTTTTTTTTTAAATCGTGTAGTGGCCCAATTATCTTGTGATGTGTGGAAAACAGCGACTAATATACCCACAAACTGCATTGGAGAGAGGGGGTGAAATGTATCTATGCATCTATGACAAACATCAAGGGCATTATTTATCATGTCACAGGAATTAAGCTAGATGGATGACCAATATGTTTTGATGTGGAATTCTCCTTTAACTCTATGAGTGCCAGTTTTTTAGCCTATAGCACCCCCTAGGGACCGGTTTTATGCATTAAAAATGTATTAATTATCTCAAAAACAAAAACACAAACAGCAGTTGTATACATTTTTTTCACACATATCTCAGAGATGTGTAACTAAAGGGTTAATCAGCAGTGACTTGCACCAAACAACCACAGAGCATGCAGACCATGCACAGAGCGAGGGAAGGTTTACTCTCTGCAAACAAACAAACTAAAACACAAACAACACAGACCGGAGCAAACATTAAGCTGTGGTTCCACTCTACAGCACAAATCCTCCACAAATTACCTCCAAAACCCCAAAAAACAGCAACCAAAGCTATTGTGAGTCTGAGTCAGGGGCGGATCTAGGCATGGGCATGGGGGGGGCAATGCCCCCCTAAATACCCAGTCTGCCCCCCCCCAAACACCATGCAAAACAACCCAAGATGATATTTCAAATTAAAGTGCTTATATTTAAAATGATTTGAAACACTACTACTGCTACTAACTAACTACAGCTGTGTCACCACTAGCCTGGTCTAGCCCTCAATGATTTTGGCCTTGGGGGGCGGGGGTGTCGTGGGATCCACACGGCGGAAGTGCTGCGCTCTGATTTGATCTCACTAACGTGTCGTCATCTCCGGCCCCTCCCCCTCCCGTCCACTGCTGTTCTACGTCACATCATTTAGAGCGACGCCCACCCCGGAAGGTTCACTCCCCCCTCAAGGCCACTTTCCAACGTGCGTTAGTCCAGGCTTTCCGTTTTCGCGCAACGCGCAATGAAAATGAAAGCCTGGGTGTCGAGGCTACCACTAAACAAACAGCATTTCATCATTGAAAACAGAAAACTCTCTGAGTCAGACCTTTAGCTTTATGCATGCTGCGTGTCTGTTGCAACTTCAACAACAACTGATGTTGTTATTATTGATGCTTTACTTGACTAATAAAGTCAGCAGGGCGAAAATCCAAAAGCGACCTCGCCCGCGGGCGCCCGGTTTCAAAAGCGGGCGCCCGCTTTCACAAAAACGGGCGCCCGTTTTTGTGAAACCGGGCGCCCGCTTTGAAAACGGGCGCCCGTTTTCAAAAGCGGGCGCCCGTTTTCACAAACGGGCGCCCTTTTCAAAAGGTTATGGTTAGGTTAGGTTTAGGCATAGGTTTACTGAGGTTAAGTTTAGGGTTAGAGTTAGGTTTAGGCATAGCCTAGTTTGTGAAAACGGGCGCCCGCTTTTGAAAACGGGCGCCCGTTTTTGTGAAACCGGGCCCCGTTTTTGTGAAAGTGGCGCCCCGCTTTTGAAACCGGGCGCCCGCGGGCGAGGTCGCTTTTGGATTTCGCTGGCTCTCATAAAAGTACTGTAACTGAAAAGGGTATGGGTGCGGCGTCATCGCCCGTGGCGCGAAGCGACACGGGCTATGAAGCCGCCCCTATACCATTTTCTCTTGCCCCTCCAACATGTTCTCTCCCCCCCAAATGGGACATGTTACATCCGCCCCTGGTCCGAGTCCATAAACAGACGGATGCTTGCAGTGCGTTCAGAGGGAAAATAAACCCTGTTGTTGCTGCTGCCGGGAAGAAAGCTCCTATCTCCATATTTGGACTTTTCTGTGAATTGACGTTCCTACTTGATCACTACAATAGGCGTCACACAAGAGCATCTAAAGTAGTAGATTGTGTTCTGAGCTTGTAGATCTGATACTTTTGGCATTTTGTAATGTGGATCCTGAAAAATATAACAGTTTTGATGAGGTTTCCCCGCCAATATGAAAAAAATGGCCGCTAATGTGCACACACACTTCATGCACACACATTTCACGCGCACACACTTCATGGACACACACACACACACTTCATGGACACACACACACACACTTCATGGACACACACACACACACACACACACACACACACACACACACACACACACACACACACACACACACACACACACACACACACACACAATCTCCTCCGCCATCAGGAGAGCCACAGGAAGTTAGCCCTGTTAGAGTTTCCTGTCCGCCCCTCAGATGGCTCCCCCTTTTCCTGGAAACCCACGACGGAATCCATACAACACACACACACACACACACACACACACACACACACACACACACACACACACACACACACACACACACACACACACACACACACACACACACACACACCTTCCTCTCCGCAGACCGCTCTGCTGTTTTCCTCTGACATGCTCTGCCTACAGCCACAACAATAGACCTATGATATGAGGAGTTTGATGATTTTACTTTTGTTTTCGCACCGAAAAAACACACGGTCTACTGATTGACCACCCCAGTTCTCTGGAGTAGGCCGTACAATTGAGCTATTCCAGGCCAATTTGCTGACAGGCAATTATTTTTTGCCCATACACAGCTGATTCGATCTGGTTTTAGCCAGGCTACAAGATTAGAGTGCCTTGGCAGGCAATGCGATGTGAGCTTGCACACACTAGATCTGCTATTTTTGAATATCCAATCAATTCATTATTTTGCGGGACACCCACCCCCCACGCAACAGTCCCTTCTCTTGTGCTTGTTTTCCTAGGCCTGTCCGCTTGTTCCTCTCACAATGCTGGCAACCCTGGTGGAAGTGAGTGTGAGTGTGATTGTGCCTCGGCGTCACTAATAGTGAACATCACAACCTGCATTGTGTTTCAGGAGTGTGACTTCCCCCCCAGCGCATTCCACAGTGCGTGTGTGAGTGTACGTGCGTGCGTGCGTGCGTGTGCACGTGCGCGTGTGTACCGGATCTTGCAGTGTTACAGTACAATGATGACACACAATACACACATCTACACATACGCAAGCTCTCACACACACACACACAACACTCACACACAAACACACACACACACACACAACACACACACACACACACACACACACACACACACACACACACACCCCCACACACACACACACACACACACACACACACACACACACACACACACTCTTTCAAAAATTATGCACAAACACACATGCACTTTTGATGAAATTGATTGTACTTTATTGGCAAGATCGTTAACAGTGCAGGTAGTTAAATGTCAGAAGTTATTCTATAAGACAGTGGTTTTCAACCTTTCTCAGACAGTACCAGGGCCCACTAGTTATTCAGCATTTGAGCCACGGAGGACCACCGTTTGACTGGATTTCACAAACAAAACAGGCAAAAACAATAGAACAACAGATCAACTATTCCTACATTCTACATTCTCTAATTGTGTGTAAACTTGAGCTAATTCAGATGATGAATTAGCTCAAGTTTTCAAGGATTTCAAGGTTACATCTGGTTAACCAACTTTCCATCATTTAGCAGGGGACCAACTGGGATCCTCTCAAGGACCACTGGTGGTCCCCGGACCACCTGTTGAAAACCCCTGCTATAAGGAATAACAGAAAAAAAAGCAAATGGCCTTGTTTCCACTGTGTTCAGCAATACCTAGAAATCAAATACAATACGAAACATATTGGAACAAAACTGGGGGGGGGGCAACTAGGCATTGCTAAGATTTTACAAACAATGTTGGCACACACACACACACACACACACACACACACACACACACACACACACACACACTGATAGTTACACTGCAGACAGACAGGAAAGAGTGAGAGAGAAGGAGCGAGACAGAGTAAAGGTCATTGTGGTTTTCAACGGGACTCAAGCACGCGACATGCCCGGACCACTATGCCAGTGAAGTACAGTCTGTGTGTTTGCGTGTGCGTGTGTGTGCGTGCGTGTGAGAGAGAGAATGGGTGAATCTAATACACAATCTCTGTACAGTGGCTTGAATACAAGGTGCTGAGCGTCTGCCTTGACCGCAAAGAGCCTCAAGCAGTGGTGCACAATTTACAATTTACAATGTATGACATTTAGCAGGTCACGCTCTTGATCCAGAGCGACTTAAAATGGTAAGAGTTTACAACTTCATCAGGATTTACAATACATTTTACAATATACAATGAAGCGCTAAAAACATTGTAATACATTAGGCAACCTATATCACTGCTGCAGGTACTGTGGGTTGGTATGTAATACAAGTGCTACAGTATGGGCTTAGATGGAGTCTGAAGAGGTCTGGTTTCAGGCTGTGGTGGAAGATAGGTAGTGAGTACAGGATTACTAAAACGATATGGTGCTTCAACCCTCGGTTTGCATTTTTTTGGAGGTGAAATGGAGGGCATTTCACTTTGGAGTTTCAGCCTGAAACACAGATCTGAAGTTTGAAACGTCCCTCTTTTGTCCCTCTTTCAGGCTGCAACAGCCACTCTCCAGAGCTCAGTTTTCTTACCCGGCTGTGGCTCAGGAGGTAGAGCAGGTCGTCCAATGACCCGTGGGTCGGCGGTTTGAATCCCGGCTCCTCCTGTCTATGTGTGGTAAGTGTCATTGGGCAAGACACTGAACCCCAAATTGCCTCCAATAAGTTGGTCAGTGTGAGCTTGTTGCCACCATTGGTGTGTGAATGTGTGAAGTGGGGACGCTGGCGTCGACTGTTTGCCGCTCTACTTCCCAATGTCAATGTATGAATGAATGGACCATTGTAAAGCGCTATAAAATGCAATCCATTACCCCTCAATGTCGCAACATGTTAACTGGTTTCAGTATTATTTTGGCAAAACTTTTAAGTATTTTCGCATGCGTTTGTGTGTGTGTGTCTAATTTCCTAGACTTGCCTATGTTTGCACTGACCCCAGTTCTTTCTTGCCTGTTGGTGTTGTGTATTAGTGTCGTGTATTAGTGGTGTGTATTAGTGGTGTGTATTAGTGGTGTGTATTAGTGTTGTGTTGTGTATTAGTGTTGTGTTGTGTTGTGTATTAGTGTTGTGTTGTGTATTGTATTTGTGTTGTGTTGTGTATTAGTGTTGTGTTGTACTGCTTTTGGTTTGGTGAGAAGTGGAAGTGGAGGAATTGCACAACCAGCTCTGACATTCTTCATCACTGTTGAAGCAGAAGTTCTGAGTGTGTGAAATGTTAGAATAAAGCGTCTGCTTTATCACACACCATCTATATTCTATACACAATGTGTGTCTGTGTCTGTGTTTTCAATACACAGTGGCTGAATTCACTATTTAGGCATTTAGCAGACACTCTTAGTCCAGCGCTACCAAACAGACGCTCATTTTTATGGGCCACAAGTGAATATCCTGTTCTGATTAAGGACTTGTAAATTACTTCATTGAAAAAGTAACATTACTTTACTCATTACTAATTATGAAATTAACGACTTCACTTTACTGATAAAAAATAAAACATAATCCCAACAGATTAAATTGTTTTCAAGGGCAAAAAAATATTTTCCTAATGACTCTGGTCCAGTTGTTTTTAAGCTCTACTTGTCAATACAGAAGAATAAAAGAGCACTACAGTATCTAATCTAATGATATGAATATAATACTGACGCCCTGCCCATGCACAGTCAGACCTAAAGCGATGACCCTTTGTTGACCTATGTTGACCAGTCATCATCATCATTATGATGACGTTATGCCTTGTGGATGACACTTTTTCTTCTTCCCATGTGAAATGTTTCACTCTGTCAGTTTACATGACATGGTACGGTAACCAGATGTCTCTCTATACATGGGACAGTCCCTCATTTGTTCCACTCTGTCAGTTTACATGACATGGTACGGTAACCAGATGTCTCTCTGTACATGGGACAGTCCCTCATTTGTTCCACTCTGTCAGTTTACATGACAACATGGTGGTACGGTAACCAGATGTCTCTCTATACATGGGACAGTCCCTCATTTCATGGTACGGTAACCAGATGTCTCTCTATACATGGGACAGTCCCTCATTTCATGGTACGGTAACCAGATGTCTCTCTATACATGGGACAGTCCCTCATTTCATGGTACGGTAACCAGATGTCTCTCTATACATGGGACAGTCCCTCATTTCATGGTACGGTAACCAGATGTCTCTCTATACATGGGACAGTCCCTCATTTCATGGTACGGTAACCAGATGTCTCTCTATAACATGGGACAGTCCCTCATTTCATGGTACGGTAACCAGATGTCTCTCTATACATGGGACAGTCCCTCATTTCATGGTACGGTAACCAGATGTCTCTCTATACATGACAGTCCCTCATTTCATGGTACGGTAACCAGATGTCTCTCTATACATGGGACAGTCCCTCATTTCATGGTACGGTAACCAGATGTCTCTCTATACATGGGACAGTCCCTCATTTCATGGTACGGTAACAGATGTCTCTCTATACATGGGACAGTCCCTCATTTCATGGTACGGTAACCAGATGTCTCTCTATACATGGGACAGTCCCTCATTTCATGGTACAGTAACCAGATGTCTCTCTATACATGGGACAGTCCCTCATTTCATGGTACGGTAACCAGATGTCTCTCTATACATGGGACAGTCCCTCATTTCATGGTACGGTAACCAGATGTCTCTCTATACATGGGACAGTCCCTCATTTCATGGTACGGTAACCAGATGTCTCTCTATACATGGGACAGTCCCTCATTTCATGGTACGGTAACCAGATGTCTCTCTATACATGGGACAGTCCCTCATTTCATGGTACGGTAACCAGATGTCTCTCTATACATGGGACAGTCCCTCATTTCATGGTACGGTAACAGATGTCTCTCTATACATGGGACAGTCCCTCATTTCATGGTACGGTAACCAGATGTCTCTCTATACATGGACAGTCCCTCATTTCATGGTACGGTAACCAGATGTCTCTCTATACATGGGACAGTCCCTCATTTCATGGTACGGTAACCAGATGTCTCTCTATACATGGGACAGTCCCTCATTTCATGGTACGGTAACCAGATGTCTCTCTATACATGGGACAGTCCCTCATTTCATGGTACGGTAACCAGATGTCTCTCTATACATGGGACAGTCCCTCATTTCATGGTACAGTAACCAGATGTCTCTCTATACATGGGACAGTCCCTCATTTCATGGTACGGTAACCAGATGTCTCTCTATACATGGGACAGTCCCTCATTTCATGGTACGGTAACCAGATGTCTCTCTATACATGGGACAGTCCCTCATTTCATGGTACGGTAACCAGATGTCTCTCTATACATGGGACAGTCCTCATTTCATGGTACGGTAACCAGATGTCTCTCTATACATGGGACAGTCCCTCATTTCATGGTACGGTAACCAGATGTCTCTCTATACATGGGACAGTCCCTCATTTCATGGTACGGTAACCAGATGTCTCTCTATACATGGGACAGTCCCTCATTTCATGGTACGGTAACCAGATGTCTCTCTATACATGGGACAGTCCCTCATTTCCTAGACTTTACAAGTGTCCCACATGTCAAGACTCAGTCCCACATTGTGACTGACAGGTGCCAGTGTTCAAAATAAAGGCCTGTGCAGGGCTTGACACTAACACTTGCCCGCTTGCCCGGGGCAAGTAAAAAAAAAATGGTGGGGCAAGTGAAGACTAGTCTTGGGCAATATACCGGTATTACCGTTTATCGCGATATTGGAAATCAATACCGAGTAATATCGTTAGGTCTATAAAAAATATCGAATACCGAATATCGCCAAATACCGACATTATACTTTATTCTATTAAAGTATGAGCAATGAGACTTAATTTAACTATACAAACAATGTTCATGTTACACACATGCCTAAACTAGCCCTTATTTGGGCTAGGCTTTTTGGAAACAATGTATTTCCAACTCCAGTTTTTCCCTATTTAGGCTGCTTTAACAGCAGAGCGCTCAGGTTTCTGACCCCTCAAAGTCGCAAATTCTGAGAACTAGGTGACTGGTGGTGCGTTCCAACTCTGATTGCCGTCATTACCGGTAATATCGAATATCGAGCTAATTAAGACATTATCAATACCGATATTAAAAAAATCAATACCGCCCAAAGACTAGTGAAGACTGCTACCTGGTTGCCCGATGTGTGAAACATAGTGCACTATAAAACAACACAAGATAAATTTGTCTTAAAGGCAGTCATGCACTCTGCCTCTGATTCTTTCTCTGTTTCTAGATATCCACAATTCCAGGCTGGATTTGGGAAACAAAACAGGCAAATTAATATACACATCAAAATGACCATTAATCTTCTACATTCTCTAGTTGTGTAGACCTGGGCTAATTAAGATGATGAATTTTAACTCTTGAGAGTGTAAAAATGAAACCAAATGGACCCGCAAGGGTCCATTTGATTTCACTTTTACGTTACATTTTTTTGTTATATTTTACTGGTGGTCCTCCGACCACCTGTTGAAAACCCCTGGTTTAAAGCACCCAAGTAGGAAGTAAAATTAAATGCAAAATTTACATTATATTATATATTTTTGGGGGGGCAAGTGACCATGACCTGAGGGCAAGTAGAACCTGACTTGCACTTGCCCGATGGGCAAGTGCCTCTGAGACCTTAGTTTCAACCCCTGTCTGTGTGTGTTTATTTTAATAATAATAATAATAGTGGCACCCCATGGTGCCACTATATTTTCACATTCACTCCATATTACTCCACATACTGTACTGTCGTATCAAAAATGGCTAATCTACAATCAAAGCGACACGCTTTGAGAGTGTACATCAGCTGATTTTGCGCTGTTTGCATTGAGATCCTGAATTATTATTTTTGGGAATATTCACATCAAGTTGTTCCTAATTTGATAACAATGACATTTAGCTGTAATGGCAAAGTAGTCCCTTATGTTTTGCTTGTAAGGGTGTTACAGTAGTTACTGTAACACTTGAACTGATCAGTGCAGGCACAACAAGACCCCCAGCACCCACCGCCAGTCGAAGCTCAATGTGGTGCAGGTGGTGCCTGTAATATAGGCTGGCAATCTAGCATGTGTTACCACATGTGTTCACCACACACTCTCCTCCCCAACACCCCCCCCCCCCGCGCGCCTGAACACACACACACAAACACACACACCCTTTCCTGCATGATCACTGTACCCTGTCGAAACAGCCAAAACACTGTAGTGAGCTTGTACAGTAAGCACTTGAGATTGTCAGTGGTGGTACCACCATGGCAATGAAATGGTAACCGCAGGAATGTGGTACCAGAAAGTTCCATGCTGTCACCAGGAGATTAACAGGTTAAAAAACACATTTACATGTCTTATTACTTGGTTAGTGGTTCCTTATTGACAGAGGCTACTTTCATAACCATTGTTAATCAACCATTGACACCTTTTTAAATGAAGTGGCAGTGTACAACCATGGTGCTCTCAACTGCTACCACTGTAGGTTGAATATATTCACTAGTTTGGGTTTAGGTCAGGGGTTTTCAACAGGTGTTTTCTACAGGTTGATTGAAACATTGGTTAACCAGCTGTAACTCTTTAAGAGCATGAAATCCAAATGGACCCTTGCAGGTCCATTTGGTTTCATTTTTACATCCTCAAGAGTTAAAGTATTCATCATCTGAATTAGTCTACACAACTAGAGAATGGAGAAAATTATTGGTCAATTTTTGTTGACCATTTTGTTGAAATCCAGCCTGATATTAGTGGACAAGCACTTTAATTTGAAATATCTTGGGTTGTTTGGCATGCCTTCATGTTTGGTGGGGCAGACTGGGCATTTAGGGGGGCATTTGGTTGGGCCCCTATGCCCATGCCTAGATCCGCCCCTGCTCGGGTATAATATAGTACTAAAAACCCTGTGTTGTGCAAAACTAGGGCAGTGAAAACACCAGCTCTACAAGCTCACACAGTTTGTTGTCTCCCTTCATTTCACTGATGTGTTGCGTTGAAACGTGAACCGAATAATAACCATGACAATACTCGAACGGGTTGTGGAAAGTTTTTCAGCCAGCTTTACGGGGGAAGTCCCCACTGATACCATATACAGTAACTGTATTATAATTCTATTACAAACACAGTATGCGGAGAAAAACACACACAGAAACAACACACTCCACACCTGCACATTTTGATTGATCGCAACACACACTTTCACGAACTTCAACATCAAAGTACTTTATTTTCCCTTACTTTCGGAAACTTCTTTTGTGCAGCAGTGGTTTATAGAAGGAACACAAGAAGTGACCAGAGAACAAACGGCCTGATGAGAGAGAGATAGAGAGAGAGAGAGAGGAAGTGGGGGTTTAACCCTCCTTCTGTGTGTCTCTCTCTCTCTCTCTCTCTCTCTCTCTCTCTCTCTCTCTCTCTCTCTCTCTTCTCTCTCTCTCTCTCTCTCTGCCTCTCTCTCTGCCTCTCTCTCTGCCTCTCTCTCTGCCTCTTCTTTCTCTCTCTCTCCTCTCTTCTCTCTCTCTCTCTCTCTCTCTCTCTCTCTCTCTCTCTCTCTGCTCTCTCTCTCTCTCTCTCTCTCTCTCTCTCTCTCTCTTTCTTTGTGGCGACGCACAGTGTTGCCAACTGCCAACATCCAAAATGCACTAGTGTCACTTCCAAAATCATGCACAAGAATACACTAGAATCTCAAACTCTAGGTCTCTCGGGCTAATATAAGGAGAAAAATAACAGGCAAAATGTTTCAATGGTCAAAATAGCAATTCTTCTACATTTCTAAATGTAGAAGGAAAAATTCTTGAAAATTGGGTAGTTCAGATGTTTAAATATAATTTAACTCTTGAGGAGCTAAAGGGGGTACAGAGCTATGAGGGTCCATTTGGTTACCAATGGTCGTTTCTCGAAGGAAGGAGAACTCTATCATAGGAGGAAAAATAATGGCACCTGCCTGGCAACCAATTTCGCCCAACCAGCAAAAAAAAGCACTAGATTTCTGCAGGAGTTTTTCATAAATTTTGGCACTAGGGGGGGTCTGGAAAAACAAGCTATATAGCGACAAATGCGTCAAGTTGGCAACACTCTCTCTCTCTCTCTCTCTCTCTCTCTCTCTCTCTCTCTTCTCTCTCTCTTCTCTTCTCTCTCTCTCTCTCTCTCTCTCTCTCTCTCTGTGTGGGTGAGCAAGTTTCTACCCATGTTCACACCAGTGAGGGGTGGGAGGGTGCGAGTCCAGGAATGTAGTGGAGGGGGGGACCCCAGTTCTGTCGCATCTAAAATATATTTTTAAGCAATATGTTTTTTGACTTGTCATTTACTTTTATGGATACAATTAAGTATTGTAAATCCTGTTTCTAAATAGGTAGCCTCGACACCCAGGCTTTCATTTTCGTCCGTGTTGCACGAAACGGAAAGCCTGGGACTGATTTGTTACTCACAGTGGCTAGAAGTGGGAGGAGTTAACCTTTTGGGGGTACCTCTTTTGCTGTGCTACCTCTCTCTTGCTCCATAATACCATTCACTTCATATAACAATAATAATTTTCTCACTAAAAGTAAAAACATGTTCTCTTTGCTGTCTCATTCTCTGCATGCAGGCGCCTTTCACTTTGTCTGTCTTCTTCCTTTTTATATGACGCTTTCAGTTTCACTGTCAGTGTCTGTCTGCTCCTGTCCTCTCATGACTCTGTGTCTCTCTCTGTGTCTGGTTTTAATGCCTGTCTGTATGTCTCTCTCCTTCTCCATTCGGTTTTATATTTAATGCCTGTCTGTTGTCTCTCTCTCCCTCTCTCTCATTTTTAATGTCTGTCTGTATGTCTCTCTCTCCCTCTCTCTCATTTTAATGTCTGTCTGTATGTCTCTCTCTCTCCCTCTCTCTCATTTAATGTCTGTCTGTATGTCTCTCTCTCTCCCTCTCTCTCATTTTAATGCCTGTCTGTCTCTCTCTCTCCCTCCATGCAGTGGCGATGCTGACCGACAGATGATCTGACAGAGGAAGACATCCAGGTGAGGTGAGACAGATTATGACTGTATTTATTCCTCCTCCAGTGAGTGACAGTTTTCAGTGTTCAGTCTGCTGTGATGACCTTTGGTGTTCTTCTGGCGGTGGTTTGATTGAGAGAGAACAGAAGAGAAGAGAAGACTCTGTCTGTGAGGCGGAAACGCTACCGATCAAATATATATACAGTCTCACAGTAGAGCAGCAGCAGCGTCTCAACGTCTCAATCACCTAACAGTCAGCCGTCACACAATAATAAATAAACCTATTCACATGGTTTTATTTTTGCCTTATCATGGACAGACAAATTACAATTCCAATTTAGGCATTTAGTAGACGCTCTTAATCCAGAGCACCTTACATTAAAGGTAATAGAGTAAACGTTTTAGCCAAAAATCTAAATAAGTGTATTTGTTTGCCTTTTTTCCCCTCTACGTTTATTCTACTTTGATGCTACAGCTGTTTCCCTGCAGACAGACAATTACTTCGTCCTGCAGACGGTCCAGAACTTGTTGTCAACAAATCATGAAAAAACAAAACATTTGTCTGGCTCAGGACAGGCGGACGTAATGTGTGAGGGGTAGGGGGTTGTGTGGGCTGAGGCAGTGTTTTAGCCAATCACAGCACAGCAGTCTCCAGCAGATTCATAATGAGCCAATAGAGTGGAGGTGAGGTGGAGATTATGTTTTTTTTTTAACAAATCTGTTCACAAACATAGTGTTTGTACACACTAAAGTTGACTCTATTACCTTTAAAGCGGTTGTCAGAATACCCACCTCTATCGCTTCACTCTCGGTCTAAATGTCGAGGTCATGCAATGAAAATGCTAGCTATGGTTTTATCCATCCATCCATCTTTATCCACTTATCCGATGTCGGGTCACAGCCGGGCAAAAGCTCCACCAGGGAGCTCCAGACTTCCCTGTCCTGAGCAACATTAGCGACCTCATCCTGGGGGATCCCGAGGCGATCCAAGGCCAGAGAGTGGATGTAATCCCTCCATCTGGTCAATGGTCTGCCCCGGGGTCTCCTCCCAGTGGGACGTGCCTCGAGGACCTCCCTAGGGAGACACTCGAGACTCGAGAGGCATCCTAACCAGATGCCCGAACCAACTCAGCTGGCTCCTTTCCAGGCGAAGGAGCAGCGGCTCTACTCCGAGTCTCTCCCGAGTGACTGAACTTCTCACCCTATCTCTAAGGGAGATGCCAGCCACCTCCCTTAGGAAAAACTAATTTCAGTCGCTTGTATTCACAACCTTGTTCTTTCGGTCATGACCCACACTTCATGACCATAGGTGAGGGTAGGGATGAAGATAGCTTGCTCTCTGTCTACCAAGCTATGGTTTTATGGGGAAATATAATATAGTTATCCTTCATAGGAGCACCTGGCGGATGTTACTTGGTGCTCCCAAAATGTGGCAACCCGCATCGCCGGGCCCTGGGACCACTTATTTCCACTCCGTACAGCCCAATCAATGTACAGTATTACAGTACAGGGCGATAGTTTGGGCGTTGCAATTAGGGCTAGCCTAGTAGTAGTATCAACTACCACCGTTCTACATCCATTAAAAATATGGAAGTAGTATTTTAGACTTTAGTTAGAATTATTTAATTTTCAAGGCTTTTTTTTTACTGGCCCAGTCGGGCAGTCATTATGAGCCCCAGCTGTGTGGTGCTCAAAGGAGCTTTCCACCCCTGGATTGACAGATCATTGTGGGATTTTTGGTGCTCCTGAGCACCGGAGCACCACTTACTGTATGTGCACCCCTGATTATGTCTTATGTTCTATATTACTATGTGTGCGTGCGTGTGTACAGAGTGTGATCATGGGGTGTTGCTGTTGCAAGCAGAAGGGGAAAGCCTCCAAGACAGCAGCATCTGCGCCGCCGTCTCTGATTGGCTCGGCGGGAGCGGGGGCGGGGCTGGGTCTGGGGGGCGGGGACTGCGGCGACCTGTCCAATAGCAGCGCGGACGGGGGCGTGTCCACGGCCCTCAGCCCGCAGCGCTACGGCCCCGACCCCACCAACATCATCCCAGACTTCAACAAGGCTTTCTCCACGCCCAGCTTCAGCAGCCCCACGCAGATACGACCCGGAGGCATCACCAGTAAGAAGGTTTTCTTTGACTGGCTTTCAGGGGCGGATGTAACATTTCACAATTGGGGGGGCAGGAGAAAATGGTATGAGGGCGGCTTCATCGCCCGTGTCGCTTCGCGCCACGGGCGATGACGCCGCACCCTGAGATTTTTTATGTTCCCTGCTGTGTTGGTACAATTATTATTTATATAAAGACACTTATTCTGGGGTTGTGACAAATCATGACAGCTTTTTTTAGCCTAACAAGTTGCCTCTATTAGGCTACTTTAAAAAAATGCTGAACAAAGAAAAAACGTTACGCATGTTACTGTATATGAAGATACAGTCAAAAGTGGTGAAGTGGTCCTTTTAACAAAGTGTGTGTGTGTGTGTGTGTGTGTGGTGTGTGTGTGTGGTGTGTGTGTGTGTGTGTGCGTGCGTGGTGCGTGCGTGCGTGCGTGTGTGCGTGTGTGTCTATCTACAGGTGGAGGAGTAACTCTGTTCATAGCCCTGTATGACTATGACGCTCGCACTGAAGACGACCTCACCTTCCAGAAGGGAGAGAAGTTCCACATCATCAACAACACGTCAGTACACACACACTATACACATGCACGCACGCACACACACACACCCCTCATACACACACACAGGATAGAATAGAAATCTCCCTGATATTATTGGACATGTAGACATAGAGGGAAGCGGATGGATGGATGGATGGATGGATGGATGGAGGGATGGATGGATGGATGGATGTGGGTGTTCTGACACCCACCTTTAACTCATTTACTGCGATCGGATCTTCTTTGTTTTTTCCCCATTGCCACGGCTCAAACCAGTTCGATTGGTAAAAAACCCTTATTTTGAAGCTCAGATCTCCTAAACAGGATGTGCTGTTTCTGTCATGCTGTTTCTGTTGTCTTGGCTGACCTGTCTTCTGACGATCTGAGCAAAAACATCCGAGTCACAAGTCAGGAAGAGCAGTGTAGCCCTGGCTGCTTTACCCATGCGCTCACAACATTCAGGGGGCAAACCGAGGAGAGCCGTTTGAATGCATTGGATTGAATGAATGTGAATGGGACAAAAAAAAAAAGCTGTCGCCAATTCTGTCCCAAATGAAAGTGAGCAATGGGATCATCATCAGACGATGCGCTCGGACTAATAGTTGGATTAAAGAATTAAATCAACATTTCGTCGTGATACACGCCGTTCCGCGTGACCGGCGGGAGGATTCTAACGGGAAATCCACAAGCAGCTCGAGAACGGCGTACAAAGAATTAAGTGCTTAAAACGGCGTGTGCGTGCGTGTGTGCATGTGTGCGCGCGTGTATTTTCATGTGCGTGCTTTGAATGTGAGAGTGATAATGACACGGTGAGGACAGTAACCTAGCAATATTCTGATCACATCTCTGTGCTCTCGTCTCATCTCATCCTCGTCTCATCTGAGATCTGCGACAGCTCTGTGTGTTTTTACAGCAGGTGGACGGCTGTCATGGTAACCACGGGGAGAGATAATTACTGGAGGTTGAGATATGGATCAGTTCTGTCGTCTGTCATCACTCTGACACCAAGCTCTTATCACTGGAGTCTAACTTTTTCACCTTTCTTTTTTTGTCCCTTAACGCATTTTGTCCTGACGCCAGATCCTAGTTTTTGGTGCTAGATTCTATAGAATCTAGCTAGAATCTAGATTCTAATTAGAATCTAGGGCCAAAAACTAGGATCTAGAGCCAGGAACTATAGTTCCTGGCTCTAGATCCTAGTTTTTGGCCCTAGATTCTAGTTTCTGACTCTAGATCCTAGTTTTTGGCCCTGGATTCTAGTTCCTGACGCTAGATCCTAGTTTTTGGCCCTAGATTCTAGTTCCTGACGCTAGATCCTAGTTTTTGGCCCTAGATTCTAGTTCCTGGCGCTAGATGCTAGTTTTTGGCCCTAGATTCTAGTTCCTGGCGCTAGATGCTAGTTTTTGGCACTAAACTCTACTTTCCGACGCTAGATTCTTGTTCCTGACGCTAGATCCTAGTTTTTTGGGGCTAGATTCTAGTTTTCCTGAAAAAAAAAAATCTATGCAAGGACCCTCAGAATTATCTATATTTGGAAAACATCTGAAAACATGTTGTGCTAGGGATTCCCCAGCAAGGACATGAATTAAAAAATATTTGCTTCTGAAATAATACATTCAAAGATTTGCGGGACATTTTCATAATTTCTCAAAAAAAATATCAGACCTACAAGCTTGTAGATCTGATGTTTTTCAATAGCTACAGTATGACATAATGCTCATAACGTCAAAATGCGTTAAAGATGGAGTACCTTGATGTTTGTACCTTTTTTCTGCTTCACATGTCTATGGAGGTAACATTACTCTAATACAGTGGTGTTCAACCTTTTTGATACCAGGGCCCACTACCACTTTTTCCCCCCAAAATTCCATGCAGTGTTTTGGAAAAAATAACAGGCCTGTCATCAAAATAATAATTCTTCTACATTTTGTCATTCATGTAGATTCTTGCAATTTAAGTACGATGTTTAACATTTATTTATATAAGTCTTGGGAGTGTAAAATGAGCACCAACGATGCCTTCCATTATGTTTTCAACCTTTTTCATACCAGGGATCACCATTTATTCAGCATTTGAGCCACGGACCACCATTTGATGACATTTTAGCCCCAAAGACCTAAAACGAAAGAATTCTTTTGGTTTTGTTCACAATTCCAGACTGGATTTTGCAACATCTGGTTAACCAACTTTCCGTCATTTTGCCTGGGGACCACCTGGAGCCCTCTCAGGGACCACTGGTGGTCCCCCGGACCACTGGTTGAAAACCCCTGCTCTGTGAGACACAGACGTTTTCATCATGAACATTACTGAAGAGCAATTACATGAAGATTGGATGAAAAGCGCTGAAGAAGTCGTTGTGGAAGGGCATTGCAATTTTACCTCCCAATTTTTATTCAATCAACGAGAGAGAACTCAGCAAATATAATTTACCTTTTATGCAGTTCTGAATGATTTTGTCTAACCCCCCATCACCCCACACCCACCACCATCACCTTGTTTCACCATTTCCAATTTCACTTAGAACACTTATTTGGATAAAAATAATGAACATCACTTCTTCACACCTCCATTCAGTCTCTTAAACCCAAATCAGAACCCTTATTACGAGAGGGGAAGGACTTTTTATTTTTACATTAAAGAGCAGATCAACAAGTAGCTCTGGTTCCATAGCTCCACTGCTTCTGGGTGGAGGGTCTTCTACCTTCACCAGGTTAAAGGGGAACTCCACCCGTTGTCAACATTTTAATATTATTTCCTAAAAATGGAGGTCTGAAAAACATTAACAATCGACTGCGGGCGCAATTCGTTGTTTTCTCTCCCCATTGCCACGGCTCAAACCAGTGAAATTATCAGACGATGCGCTCGGACTAATAGTTGGATTAAAGAATGAAATCTACATTTCGTTGTGATACGAGCCGTCGTCGTCGTGACCGGCGTGCGTAATCTAACGGGAAATCAACGAGGATCGACAGGGAAAACGGCTAACATGGTGAAAATACATCTGATGACATCATCAAGATGTGTTTCACCATGTTAATGCTTTTTCTTTCAGACCCCCTTTTTCCTGAGAGGGCGCAAATGGAACCAAAATGGACCCGCTAAGGGCCATTTGGTTCACATTTGTATCCTCTCAGGAAAATTTTGAAAATGGGTGGAATTCCCCTTTAATACGAGAGGGGAAGGACTTTTTCCTTATTCACAGAGCAGATCAACAAGTAGCTCTGGTTCCATAGCTCCACTGCTTCTGTGATTATGCCTTGCAGTAGCGCTATGGGAAAATCAGTGTTCTCTCACACCACCCGACACAACCAGCGTCTATTCTGTTGTGGAAGGAAAAGCCTACTTTTCCTTGGTGGCAACCACACAGATACACTTTTTGGGTAGGTTTTGTTGCCAGGTTATCATGGATTTTATTTTAGTTCTGGGTTGCGGAGTGATATTACTAAATGTGCCAGCGCCAGCAGTGGGTTACCGCTGGGTTTTATATCTGTCATGTGATGGTGACCAGCCCATCAGAATCAAGTATTAGGACTAGCAGTTTTAGAATAACTCACATTCTTTTCAGAAAACTGGACATTTTTAAAATAGGCCTCAGTTCCTAGTATATGCCTGGAACTCGGCATACATCCCCTCCAACTATAGGATAACTGTATTTCACTGTGTTGCGTGTAACAGGGAAGCTGATTGGTCACTGTGGTGTGTGTTGTGTGTAACAGAGAAGGTGATTGGTCACTGTGTTGTGTGTTGTGTGTAACAGGGAAGGTGATTGGTGGGAGGCCAGGTCTCTGGACACAGGGAACTCAGGATACATCCCCTCCAACTATGTGGCTCCTGTGGACTCTATACAGGCTGAAGAGTGAGTACACACACACACACACACCACACACACACACACACACACACACCACACACACACACACACAACCACACACACAACACACACACACACACACACACACACACGGACATACACACACACGGACATACACACACAGTTTAAAGAAGGAGTGTTATTTACCTTGGGGGATCGTGGGGACAAGTTGTTCATATAGTAGTAATACCTTAATTTGTATCGCTGAAACTGTATCCCTAAACATCCACTCAACGTTTCTAACATAAAACGTTGTTGTACTCAACATGCCTGGGTTCACAGTGGGGCTCTGTGGGCTGGCTTGTAGACTAATACATCAAATACATATCTCAAAGATGCTGTGTTAATGTTCAGATTACGATGCCATGTTACTATGCAGGGGCGGATTGGCCATCTGGCCATCAGGTCCAGGCCAGGCAAACTAGTGTTTCTATCCTTCAAAAAAAGAAAAGGTGTCCTACACCTGAGCCTTCAAGTAGGAGAGTTGCCATATTCCCGTTCACTCCTGTGCGTCAGGGCGCTGCCTCGCGCTGCTGGAGGCAGTGTTTGTCAACTGCCAAGATCCAAAATGCACTAGTGGCACTTCCAAAATGCACTAGAATGCGCTAGATGCTCGCCTGGAACATACAAAATGACCATTATTCTTCTACATTCTCTAGTTGTGTAGACTAAGTTGATGAATATTTTTAACTCTTGAGGTGTGTAAAAATGAAACCAAATGGGTCCATTTGGTTTCATTTTTACGCTCTCAAAGAGTTACATCTGGTTAACCAGCTGCAAAATTGTCCCGGTGGGAAAATATGTTCCAATCCGCCCCGTTACTATGCTTCTAATTCATTGTCACCAAAGAATTTAATTCAAACTTTTCTCATGGAACTTTCCGATCGCAGCTCAACGGTGCTTAGCGATCAGTCTGGGTATCAGGTAGGGTGAGGATGCGTTGGTGTTGCCGTGGTGGTGTATAACCGTGTGTTATTGTCGTCGTCGTCGTCATGCCAACAGGTGGTATTTCGGGAAGATGGGACGCAAGGACGCAGAGAGACAGCTGCTGGGGCAAGGAAACCAGAGAGGAACCTTCCTCATACGAGAGAGCGAGACCACTAAAGGTACACACGCACACGCACACGCACACGCACACGCACACGCACACGCACACGCACACGCACACACACACACACACACAACACCACACACACACACACACACACACACACACACACACACACCACACGCAACACACGCACACACACACACACACACACGGAAGTTTGTTCTCCTATATATCTTTGTAAGCAGTGTACTTACCGAAATCCAAAATGCACTAGTGGCACTTCATGAATGCACTAGAATGTGCTAGAGCAGTGGGTTTTCAACCACTTTCATACCAGGGCCCACTAGTTATTCTGCATTTTAGCCACGGAGGAGGACCACCATTTGATGTTGAGTTTAGTCTCTCGGACTAATTTAGGAGAAATAACTGGGAAAATGCTGGTCAAAATGACAATTCTTTTACATTTTCTAAATGAACCACTGCTGAAACGAAAGTGAAAGTGAGTGTCAACACTCTACTGACACGGTGGAGAGACCATATATAGCAAAAACTTGCATTTTGGAGCGATGTATATAGGTGAACTTTCATTAGACCCCTTAGCCCCATTATAAGCTTATTTTGGGATAGGGGAAACAGCCATTAAGGAGTGCTTTCACAAAATAACACCTGGACCAGTTTGTCTAACAAATTATGTGCAAATAAAGCTTAAAAAAACTTTTGGTGTGCAATTCTCCTTTAAGCTAAAGTTAACACTAGCAAATACTATTTCCTTTACAAAACTAGTTAACAATGCTTTGAAATGGAAAATTAAGTCCCACTTATCCGTGATGATATGTGCACACCTAACAATAGATTTATCAACACCAGTGGAAATCTTCCATGTTCGCGTCAAACCTTCCATAAATAGCTAATTATTTTAATGACCGGTACTTCCTTTGAACAGCAGTATCCTGCCTGGTGACCAAATACATCCCAAAATACACTTGATTCCATTCACCTGTTGGTTTCCCCTGTGCTGCGTGTTGCGTCCAAACACAGCTGTTTTTTATATAATTTTTCTCCCTCGTTTTTGTAATAATGTGATCCTGAGCTCTACACACTCTCCCACCGTATTGGTGGAGAGTGGACACAAAATACCAATGTATTTTGTGTCCATATCACCACGCCCACAAAGTAGTTCCTTGTGATAGGGGGGTCGAAAGTGAATGGAGGACGTGCTAATATATATATTTTTTAAATAATTCAACAATATAAATTACGTTTGTTTTTGGACTAATTTACTTTTACTGCGTGGCCCCAGTGACACCCACAAAATGACCGGAACTACTGTACTTAAAATTTCACCAAAACGGAGCAGAACTCCCACCACGGGACTCTAGCAATCAATTAATACAGTTGACACCACTATATTAATGTCAAGTATGTTATACATACAACTTAACTTAAAAAATCCAGGACTCTCCCTTTGAGGTTAGGTTTAGCCATGGGTTTTACTGAGGTTAGGTTTAGTAGGGAAAACCGTTTGAATGTTATGCAAAATGGTCATGACTGTTATGCAAAGCGGTCGCGACCGTTAAAAAGGTTGCTGTCTCAAGCTGTGTACCTGAGACCCAGCCCAGCCTTTTGCCTAAGTCTAGAAGGCAAGCAGGACTGGGCAAATACTCCTATTAAGACTGTAACTCTTGGGTCTCTGAGACCCATAAAAACCTTACCCATTCTCTCCCCTTGAGAGTTCACACCTCCATGCCCAGAGCAGCTCTATTGTTCCAGCTAATGGCTCATTTACATTCCAATTGAATTTCCAACCAGGAAGGACAAAGGTTGGAAAACAGGTTTTTGTGCTTTGAGGATTAGTGGGAGAGGAGGGTGACGACGGGTCCACAGGACCCACAATGTCAGTCATGGAAGGTAGAATCGCTTCTAAGTTCATATTTAGAAATTATTACAGAAAGAAAAACAGAGATGACTTGAGGGCATATTTAGGAAAAGTCATGGAAGGGGAACTTTTTCAGACCATCACGGGCAGAGAAAATCCACTTCAAAATCTCAAAAAGGGGTCCTCGTGACCCGTTCGTCTTCCTAGTGTTAATTCGGTGAGTAGTTACAACGTTTTGTTTATTTTCGTCGTCCAAAACAACAATTCACGGCAGTAGGAAAGCTACTATAGAGCTGAGGACAACAGCAGGGTGTCTGTGAGAGACTCACTAGCCACGTTTCCATAAGCCCTATTTTTGCGCAAAAACGGCTCTTGCGAAGAGAATGTTGAATGGAAACACTTCAAAATGCGAATAAGTTTTTCATTCCATTTTGCGCCAAAATACTTTCTCGCTGAAAGGTGCCGTATTTTGGAGCGTATCGAAAGAGTCTAATGCACAAATGAGGTATGGAAACAGCTTGCGAAAAGACTTTTTATTTACCCTACTGATTTGGTGTATGTCTACTTTGTGATATTGTAGACTACAGTCACTACACCATGTCATCTGCAGCCTCTGCACGGCACAACGGATAGGATAAAGCAGACAGTCTGTGTGTAAGCCTAAAATAACTTAAAAAGTAAAAATATATGTAAAATAACCATACGTATCACGTTACTTGCAAAACTGTGCCACCACTGTGCTTGTTTCATGAACCTCTTTTGTTTTCCCTAGAACCCATAAGTCGCATTTCATCAGTTAATGGAAACAGCGGACAATTCGCTCTTCTTTTTCGACTTAATTAACATACTCTTCCTATTTTCGCAAAGGTTTTATGAAACGTGGCTATTGTAAGCACTGGACCCGGGCTATGGTAATCACAACTTCACTCTCTCTCTCTCTCTCTCTCCTCTCTCTCTCTCTCTCTCTCTCTCTCTCTCTTCTCTCTCTCTCTCTCTCTCTCTTCTCTCTCCTCTCTCTCTCTCTCTCTCTCTCTCTCTCTCTCTCTCTCCTCTCTCTCCCACCCTCCCTCCATCCAGGAGCGTACTCGCTGTCCATCCGTGACTGGGACGATGTGAAAGGAGATCATGTCAAACATTATAAGATCAGGAAGTTGGACAACGGAGGATATTACATCACCACGCGCTCACAGTTCGACACCGTGCAACAGCTGGTGGAGCACTATACAGGTAATATACCTAACACACGCACACACACTTCTGCATCGGCATAAACAACCACCCCACTAATATAATTACAATCTATGATTATAATTATATCACACATTTTTTTGCATTTGTTTTCCATGAATCATCAATCAACAGCGTCACAGTGATGTATCAAAAGCAGCAGATTTACAAGCTCACAATGTGGCGCCAAGCAACACGTTGAGAGCTTGCAGATCTGCTGCTTTTGATGCTTTTGAAATTTGAATCCTAACAAAGTCACAATTTTGGTCTTATGAGGTTTAAACCAGACAGCAGAATCTCTGTCTATCTCTCTCTCTCTCACGCACGCACACACTCGCGCGCACACACTCGCACGCGCACACACACACACATGCACGGATGCACACACACCTGTCTTCACACTAATAAACCTGTATCTCTAGCCAGTCTTTCCTGTGCGTGCGTGCGTGCGTTCGTGTGTGCGTGTACCTTCACATTAATAATCATGTATTCCTCTCCCGTCTCTCTCTAGATTTCCTGCTGTGTTCAAAAGCAGCACCTTAGAAACTGTTTCCAACGTTTACCTACCTCCCACCGTCCACACACGCGCGCGCGCGACACACACACACACACACACACACACACACACACACACACAGATAAATCAGGTTAAAGTCAAAATCTAGCAGTCAAAATACCATGTGATCCTGATCACAGCTGTATAAGGCTTTATTCTGTGCAGGGATCATCGCATGGTTTATATTTCAAATGAAATCCTGAATATTATATGATAATAGGACAGTAAAATCTTAATAATGTCCCACACATGATGAAATACTTCTGTCCCTCAAATGAACTGGATCTGGTCACAAAAATCACAAAACTAACATCATTTGTATTGTTGACCTATTTCTATATTAGCACAATTTTATGTTTGTTTTTCTTTCACCCCTCTGTCTCACAGAACTGTTTTTGTGTCCGTAAGACTACGCCCAAGAATAGTTGTGACAGAGGGGTCACAGTTGAGCAAATGCTCTATACAAATTATATTAATTAGTTTTGTGAATTGGCTTACTTTTTAATGGGTGGACCCCCAGTGACCTCCACAGAATGACTGGAAAAGCTTCATATTTCACCAAAAGCAGAGCAGAACTCCCACCATGGGACCCAGGCAAGTTGCAAATGCAGTGACCAGATCCAAACTGTTTGCATGTGTGGGACAAGTGGGGAAAACTAATGTGCTTAGCAGATTATTAAGATCTTGATGTCGTATTAAATCAGGATTTCAATTAAAACGTAGCAACGAGGGACCTACCATCCCACACAAGTATTTCACACAACTCAAGTCGAAAAATGGTTAACTATCCCTTTAGAGTAATAATAACATTATGTAGCTGTGTAGGTTTTCAGAGCTAATAATTTACACGTTTACAGTTCACACCCTGTCTGTATTTCCTCCTGACGTCTCCCTGCGTCTCTCCCACCCTCTGGTGGCTGCTGTGGGTACTGCTACTGCATGCATGTTGCAGTGTACTGCTGCTGCTAGTCCACCCCCAGACAGCATGGTCAGGACTAGAGTTCTCAAACTCTGCCCGAACCCGACCAGGACCGAACCCGAACAGGCCTGACCCGACATTTAGGGCCGGGTAGGGCCGAAAATCTATCCTAATCAATAGGGCCGGGTAGGGCCTCGGGCCCCATGAAAAAATAATATATATTGAATTATTTTAATATAGTAAGAATAATAGTTATTTTCTGTATTTACCTATTATGAAGATGGTGCTGATTTCCATTTCAATTTTAATCTGTGGCGAATTCTCAAATTTTGCCCAAACCCGACAGTTTAGGGCCGGGTAGGGCCTAAAATGTATTCCATTTAGTAGGGCCGGGTAGGGCCTAAAATGTATTCCATTTAGTAGGGCGGGTAGGGCCTAAAATGTATTCCATTTAGTAGGGCCGGGTAGGGCCTAGGGCCTGAACTGTTACGGCCGGGTAGGGCCGGGCCTTAATTTTCAGGCCCGTTGAGATCTTTAGTCAGGACCTGGGCAAATTAGTGACGACAAGGTAGCCTGGTCTAGCCCTCAATGATTTTGGCCTTGGGGGCGGGGTGTCGTGGGATCCACACGGCGGAAGTGCTGCGCTCTGATTTGATCTCACTAACGTGTCGTCATCTCCGGCCCCTCCCACGCCCGTCCACTGCTGTTCTACGTCACATCATTTAGAGCGACGCCCACCCCAGAAGGTTGACACGCCCCTCAAGGCCACTTTCCAACGCGCGTTAGTCCAGGCTTTCCGTTTTCGCGCAAGGCGGACGAAAATGAAAGCCTGGGTGTCGAGGCTAACGACAAGGCAATCCAAGACTGGTCAAACCTGTCCCAGAATACCACCTAATTTCAACCAACACAATAGGCCTTTAGCTAAGCCCTGCCCTCTGTCCACCAAGGCTAGGACACTTTCCAGCCAGGTTCATTCATTCCAATGTAAATATCATGGACATTACACATTAAATACTGGTTCATTTTTTGGAACCAGACCTTCAAAATCTTTTTCCAAATCCATCAACAAGGCATGGTGTCCTATGCAGTGGAAAAATGTGTGTGTGACATTTTTAAAAAAAAAAATAATGTTTTATCATATAGGAAAGCTATTGGACCACAGCAGTCTCTTCACGTCATTTCCAGGAGGTCTTCACCAGTTGAAATAATAAAGCTTATTCTGGTTCAGATCTGACTAGTTATGATTGATTTAAGTTATTTTGGCTTCAATCTGTCTCCCTCAGATTCATCCAGGGACGTCTGTCTGTAGTGGACAGGATTTGTGTTGGTTGAAATCAGGACAGATTTGAAATCAGTCTTATAATGGATTGCATTTTCATAGCGCTTTTCCAAGTGCTGAAAACACTTTACAATGGTCCATCCATTCATACATTGGTCTTGATTTGGTCACGATCAAGACCTCACTAATTCATCCCCATCCTGAGTGTGTTTGCTGGAACAGGATGGAACTGTGTGTGTACCCAGTGGTTCCCAAATCTGTTCATGTGAAGGACCCCCAAATTGGCACTTAATTTTTATCCCACGGACCCCCATTTGAAAAGATATAGGTGTAACTATACATTTTAACAGGGATTCGATACGCATCGCGATACATGGACAATGTTGGTTAATTATGGCCATATGATATGATTCAATGATTTGGAATCGATACAGTGACTATTTAGCATAGCATATTAAATATAAATATAAAGGTTTTTAAGGGAAAAAATATTAGAATGGCTATAAATAAGTAAAAACAGTGATCTGGCACATGAATAGATGACACATTCTTCTTAACTTCTTCTTAAATTCTTCAAAACCAACGTTCATTCATCTCTGAGGTTGTACTATTGGAACCTTTTTATAATGTTCCATTTTGTACACACACAGAGTTACAGACAGCCATAAAGGGGTCCATTTGGTTCCAAACTATCATTTATTCCCCATCCCCCAGGCACTGGCTCAATTATCCCTGGGGGGTCCCCAAAACACCGTTTTGGGAACCACTGGTGTATAGGCCTATTTCTCTGTTGTGCCTTGCAGCCACCGCTACTACACTACAGAAGATTTCCTTTTTCCCCTATTTCTCATGCGTGTCTGTGCATGTGCATGTGTGGCAGTGTGTGCGTGCGTGTGTGTGTGTGTCAGTGTGTGCGTGTGCGCGTGTGTGTCTGTGTGTGCGTGCGGCCCGGTGTCATGGTGGCAGGCTGTCTGTGCCATGCTGTATTAATAGCAGACTAATGCCCAGTGATGTCTGGAGTCCTGCCTGTTGCAGAGCTTTTATACTGCAGTTAATAATGACTCTCTTTGGAGCGGCGGCACAGAGAGTCTGCTCTGTGTGTGTGTGTGTGTGCCACTGTGCCTGCGTGTGTGCCTGTGTATGTGCGTGCGCGTGCATTGCTTCAGATGTCTGTTTACATGTTTGTTGTTTGTGGAGCCTAAGCAGTTTGTCTCGCTCTGTGTCTCTCTCTCTCTCTCTCTCTCTCTCTCCTCTCTCTCTCTCTCTCTCTCTCTCTCTTTTATCTCTCTGCCGCACATTTCTGTCTGTCCTTCCTTCCTTCCCTTTTGTCCGTCTGTCTGTCTGCCCATCTGTCTGTTTCTCTCCTCTCTGTCTGTCTGTCTCTCTCTCTGCCTCTCTCTCTCTCTCTCTCTCTCTCTCTCTCTCTCTCTCTCTCTCTCTCTCTCTCCCTCTCTCTCTCTCTGCCCCTCTTTCTCTCCCTCTCCCCCTCTCTCTCTCTCTGTCTCTCTCTGCCTCTCTCTCTCTCTGTCTCTCTCTGTCTCTGTCTCTCCCTCTCCCTCTCTCTCTCTCTCTGTCTCTCTCTCTCTCCCCCTCTCTCTCTGCCTCTCTCTGCCTCTCTCTCTCTCTCTCTCTCTCTCTCTCTCTCTCTCTCTCTCTCTCTCTCTCTCTCCCCCCTCCCCCTCCCCCCTCCCCCTCCCCCCTCCACAGAGAGAGCCGCAGGGCTGTGCTGCCGTTTGATTGGCAGCTGTAGGCGGGGCATGCCTAAGCTGACCGACCTATCGGTGAAGACCAAGGACGTGTGGGAGATTCCCCGTGAATCCCTGCAGCTCACTAAGAAACTGGGAAACGGGCAGTTTGGAGAAGTCTGGATGGGTAGGGGAGGGGCTGGGGGGTATGAGGGGTGAGAGGGAAGGGTAGTGGGGGGTAGTGGGGGTACGCATGGCGCCTGAGCACACCTGGTGAACACGATGGTAGGGAGGGGGGGAAGGATGTAAAGCACATATGTCAAATTCAAGGCCCGGGGGCCAAATCAGGCCCGCGGGATGATATTGAATTAGTATTAGAACTGGCACTCTGGTATATTGCACACACCATGATAAGAAATTAAGGCAACTAATTGTTTTACTTCCTCAATTAACTATGAAAGAAGCAATTGGTGAGGATCGTAGAAGAAAAAAATCCTTGATAAATAGCAGGTGTTCACGTCTCATAGCGCGCCACTCTGTGGCGCGCAATGAGACGTGAACATCTGCTATTTTTAAAACTAAAAACAGTTTTTAATGCAGGCAGTTTCATCTTTACAATTATCTTGCCATTAAGAGACAATTGATTTTTTAAGGGAATTTAGTTTTTTTGCTGTTTGACAGGGACGTCATCGTAAACCGTGTTGAAACACAGACTGGTATCTCCGGCCCTCGACTTGTATATTTTTTTCTATTTTGGCCCACTCTGTATTTGGGTTTTACACCCCTGATGTAAAGGGTGTCTGCCTTTATCCCAACGATCTGATTATGGCAAAACTAATATTCACTATTATGGGTCTGTGAAATATTTATTCAGCACTTGTGAAGGCATTTATTTCATACACTATTCGGTGAATCCATTACAAGTACTATTATTTTTTTTTCTCAGAAAACAACTCCTTGGCCTAAAAACAGACCCAGAAGCATGAAACAGAATATAAAAACAGAGAAAAACAAAAGCATGGTGACATTTTTAGACACCAATAGAAACACATTGGTCAAAATGCCCTGACTAATTCCCAGGTAAGGATGAACATATGGAACAAAGTAAGCATTTGGCACCATCACTTAAGTTCCTGCATGTGTGTGCGCACGCACAGCATGTGTGCGCGCATGCACATGAACATGCACAGTTAGTAGTCACCAGTGTTGTAGTGGTACTTTTAGAAGTGGGGGGACGCCTCTGAAAGGGGAATTCCCCCCATCTTATTTTTTTTTTCCCTGAGTGTACAAATGTGAACCAAATGGACCCTAGCGGGTCCATTTGGTTCCATTTGTACACTCTCAGAAAAAAGGAAACTCATTAACATGGTGAAACACATCTTGATGATGTCATCAAGATGTATTTCACCATGCTAATGATTTTTTTTTAGACCCAAAAATATTTTAGATGTGAGAAGTGGGGGACGCTGTCCCCCCGCGTCCCCCCTCCACTACACCCCTGGTAGTCACACACATGTTGTATAGCATCCAGGTGTGCCGCGCTGCGTTCCCCTCCTCCCCCAAACCACCCCACCCACCTCTGGGGTTGGTGCATGTGCATGTTCTCCATCCACCATCATCTCATCCTCCTCTCATCCTCTCTCCACCCCTCCCTCCCTCCTCCATCCCTCCCTCCATCACCCTCCTCCTCCTCCTCTCCTCCTCCTCCTCCTCCTTCCTCCATCCCTCCCTCCATCACCCCCCTCCCTCTCCTCCTCCTCCTCTCCTCCTCCTCCATCCCTCCCTCCTCCCCTTCCTCCTCCTCCTCCCTCTCCCTCCTTCCCTCCCTCCCTCCTCCTCCTCCTCCTAGCCAATAACGATGGTCTGTGTTACTACCTGACGGTGGCGTGTGTGAACTCCACCCCACTGACCCTGGGTCTGGGTAAGGATGCGTGGGAGGTGGCCAGGGAGAGGCTGATCCTCCAGAAAAAGCTGGGCCACGGCTGTTTTGGAGACGTGTTTCTGGGTGAGGGTGAGACAGCGACACACGCCAGAAGAAAGAGCTCCTCCCCTGGCTGTTGTTGTTGTTGTTGTTTATAAGTGTCTGTTGTCCTGTCCGGTACAGTCCAGTCCTGCTGCTGTCTGTGAGCCCGTTTTGTCCAGTCTGTGTCAGTCAGTGTGTCTGTTCTGCTCCTCAAACGAATTGTCTGTCGTCTCATTGTTAGTTGGATCTAGGCATGGGGGGGAGGGCTTTTTCTCCTGCCCCCCCAATTGGGAAATGTTACATCCAGGCCTAGTCGTATCTAGTGATGTAACGTTTGTGAACCGAATCAAGTCATATGAACGGCTCTTTGAAATGAATGATTGGATCTAATTTACAGTATGGAACCGTTCCTTTATGTCAGAATGAACAGATCGCATCGAGGACTTACACACATTTCATGAAAGGGGTATCTACCAAATATGAAATCTTTAAACTGTTAATGAATATTTCAATTAATAAATCCAACCACACAGAATCTCGCTCTCAGAGCAACATGGAATGTGGTGTTGCCATACAATTGGGGAAAGCTTACAAAAATAACTATTTAAAAATATGAATATATATATATGGTACAAATGAGTACGTTTTTTGAACGGCTCCAAGGGATTCGGCTCCTCTAAAAGAGCCATCAATCCCATCTCTATTATCCCCTGATGGTTAAAAATGAATTTGATTTTTAAAAATCTACTTGATTTTTAACCTTGCAAAAATGCAAGGAAAATTCATGAGAGGCCTAATAGAACATGACATGTCAAACTAGAAGGTTTTCATCATGCTGAATCCATTCAAAGCATTAGTTTTACTCAAAAAACACCCCATTGGCCTAAAATAGCTATAGACTCCATGAAAAATGTGATGAGATCGGCAAATATGAGCTCATTTTGGTAAGTTCATATGGCCCTAGCAGTGCTCTTCAATGCTTCTGGCTGACGTGTTGTTTATTGTCCATGTAGTGTTGTGTCCTCTGATGCTGTATTGTTCTGTTTATTATGTAACATGGATCCATATTAGTCTGCACTGAAGTGAAGAGACTTATTATTCTTTAGGGACAAAACAAAATCCTCTATTATCCCTTAACAAGCCAGAACCTCCTCATTTAATCTTTCTTTTTTTTAATAATCCGTCTCCATCAAGCCCTTTATTATAATCTTTTGTCTCTCCCTCTCTTGGTAATAATTATATGAGGCTCTGTTCTCTAATAAAGCTGTTATGTTAATACATGCCTCGTCAGAGAACGATCTGAAAGTGATCTAGTCCTCCCCACCATGCAGCCCTCATCCTGAGGTCTAGACTAGAGCGTCCTGCTGTTCTCAGCTAGTCCAGTCCAGTCTAGTCTTCCTACTGGACAACATGTTGTGTATGCAAGGAATAACACCCAACGAAGTGGTTCTTTGGGGGTTATGCCGCTTGTTATCATTATGGCTTAATACATTGGTTTTCAACCAGTGGTCCAGGGACCACCAGTGGTCCTTGAGAAGGTTCCAGATGGTCCCCAGGCTAAATGACGGGGAGCTGGTTAAATGGTTTAACTCTTTTCGTCTTTCCCTTCAGCCACAGTGCATTGAAGAAAAGGAAAGCTGTTGTTGAGACATTTCTTGTCTGTTTTGAGGTTAATGCAGTTCAGATGGCAGTAGATGAACAAATCCACCGTGTTTAGTGGCTCAATAGCCACTGGATGTGTGTGTAAAATATGAACGTTTCTAAACACTCCGTCAGCAGCAGGACTGCTGTTTTGGGGATTGGAGACTGCAGTCTTCTTCTACTCCGTAATAGAATGGTGGTGAATGCGTGCGCTGAACTATCGTTAGCGCCATCTAGTGATGAAAACGTGAAGTCCTCCTCATGCAGTAGAAAATCCCCCGGTGTGTGAATGAAAACACTTTAGTTCAGCCCCGCAGCAGCATCAAATCTGATTTATTTCCCTCAAATCTGATCTTTTAGAAGCGAGGGCCTGTCTGTCCACAGTCTACTTGCTGTACTGTAGCCTGTAAGTGACTCAGAGCTGTACAGATACACACTGAGACAACATCTGCTGAAATCACATTTCCATGAATGTTCCTTTCAAACCACTCTGCAGGGAATTCAGTTCAGATCTGATTTGTCAATGTCTCCATATGTTTCTATATCGCTTATGTCCAGCGGGAACCTCATATATCCCATTGAGTCCTGACCCTCGATTCGAGTTTCATTCACTACAGTAATTTCCGACACTAAATTCTAGTTATTGACACTAAATGATAGTTTCTGATGCTAGGATCTCCTTTTTGACACTAGAATCTACTTTCTGATGCTAGAATCGAGTTTTGACACTAGATTCTATAGTTTCTGACACTAGATTCTAGTTTTTCTGAAAAATCTGTGCTCCTGTGTCAGTGATGCTAACATATTTCTAGCCAAGGACCACCAGAATTATCCATATTTGGCTGCAGACCCCCCCACCTGGAAACATGTTGTTCTCGGGGGTTCCCCAGAAGCGAAAAATTGAGATAAAATGTTTGCTTCCAAAATAATGTACTCAGAGATTTGCAGCACATTTTCACATTTTTTTCAAAAATAGCAGAACAACAAGTTCATGTCGCGCCACTCGGTGGCGCGACATGAGCTTGTTGATCTGCTATTTTTCAACAGATAGAACACCAAAACGCGTTCAGGACACTAGAGGATATACGCATAGCCTAGTTTTCAGGATTCAAAGAAAAAGTAGTAGAAGATCTGAAGCTGGAAACTGGACAAAACCACTGTGGTTTGTGTGTGCCAGTCTGTCACTGAGCTCTGTGGTTGTGAGTACCGCTTGTTTTTTTTTTTTGTCGTCCTCCCTCCCCTGTTTCATGTCATGTATGTTCACTAATCCATCACTACTCATGTTGCATGTGTCACTCACTACCTGTGCATGTCACTCTGTACTGTGTGTGTGTGTGTGTGTGTGTGTGTGTGTGTGTGTGTGTGTGTGTGTGTGTGTGTGTGTGTGTGTGTGTGTGTGTGTGTGTGTGTGTGTGTGTGTGTGTGTGTGTGTGTGTGTGTGTGTGTGTGTGTGTGTGTGTGTGTGTGTGTGTGTGTGTTTTGGGGTTTCATCGGACTAATGGGACGTTCACACTTTAGACTTGCACATCTTACACTTGTGTCTTACAATTGACTGGGAGTCATGTAAAAACACTCCCTGCATCATTCTGGCAATTTGGAGGCAAGATTCTCCTGTGAAATGGTGCCCTAAGGCAGGGGTTTTCAACCTTTTTTGTCTCCAGGGACCACCATTTATTCAGCATTTGAGCTTCGGACCACCATTTGATGACATTTTAGCCCCACAGACCTCCCAAACTAAAGATTTCCTTTGATTCTGTCCATGATGATAATCTTCTAGTTGTGTAGCTTTACGACTAATTCACATGATGAATATTTTAACTCTTGAGAGCGTAAAAATGAAACCAAATGGACCCGCAAGGGTCCATTTGGTTTCATTTTTACGCTCTCAAGAGTTACATCTGGTTAACCATCTTTCCATCATTTACCCTGGGGACCACCTGGAGCCTTCTCAGGGACCACTGGTGGTCCCTGGACCACTGGTTGAAAACCCTGCCCTAAGGAATAAAATGATGAACTATTTTTAAACTGAATAACATATTATGTGTTTTAAATGTTCAATTCTAGTTATAGATGACAAGTACAATGTATTTATCCATATTAGGCTTATTAGCCTTGTATACTCTTAAAGCATGTCGCCCCCTCCCCTCGCCCCATCCCCTCATGGTCGCCTCCCTCCCCTCATGGCGCCCTATAGGCAACTGCTGAGTCTGCCTAATGGCAAAAACTCTCTGGTCCTCCCCATGACACAACACTTTGTCTTCACACCCTCTGACTCTCATCCATTGGAAACACACTGAGAGCTGTGTCTTTGGTGTGCGATACAACCACCGAGTGTGTCTAAAGTGTGAATAGCCCCAGAATGCCTCTTGAACTGTTAGTATGTTTAACCAACGGATACTATGTCTGTGCTATGGATAGGCATGTGGAACGGCACCACCAAGGTGGCGGTGAAGACCCTGAAACCAGGAACCATGTCCCCTGAGGCCTTCCTGGAGGAGGCTCAGATCATGAAGAGACTCCGCCATGACAAGCTGGTGCAGCTCTACGCCGTGGTGTCTGAGGAACCCATCTATATCATCACTGAGTTCATGAGCCAAGGTACAGTACATCTACATCATCACTGAGTTCATGAGCCAAGGTACAGTACATCTACATCATCACTGAGTTCATGAGCCAAGGTACAGTACATCTACATCATCACTGAGTTCATGAGCCAAGGTACAGTACATCTACATCATCACTGAGTTCATGAGCCAAGGTACAGTATAGAGACACATCTATATCATCACTGAGTTCATGAGCCAAGGTAGAGTATAGAGACACATCTACATCATCACTGAGTTCATGAGCCAAGGTAGAGTAGAGACACATCTATATCATCACTGAGTTCATGAGCCAAGGTAGAGTACATCTATATCATCACTGAGTTCATGAGCCAAGGTAGAGTATAGAGACACATCTATATCATCACTGAGTTCATGAGCCAAGGTAGAGTACATCTACATCATCACTGAGTTCATGAGCCAAGGTAGAGTATAGAGACACATCTATATCATCACTGAGTTCATGAGCCAAGGTAGAGTATAGAGACACATCTACATCATCACTGAGTTCATGAGCCAAGGTAGAGTATAGAGACACATCTATATCATCACTGAGTTCATGAGCCAAGGTAGAGTATAGAGACACATCTACATCATCACTGAGTTCATGAGCCAAGGTAGAGTATAGAGACACATCTATATCATCACTGAGTTCATGAGCCAAGGTAGAGTATAGAGACACATCTACATCATCACTGAGTTCATGAGCCAAGGTAGAGTACATCTATATCATCACTGAGTTCATGAGCCAAGGTAGAGTAGAGATGTACATCTACATCATCACTGAGTTCATGAGCCAAGGTAGAGTATAGATGTACATCTATATCATCACTGAGTTCATGAGCCAAGGTACAGTATAGAGACACATCTATATCATCACTGAGTTCATGAGCCAAGGTAGAGTATAGAGACACATCTACATCATCACTGAGTTCATGAGCCAAGGTACAGTACATCTATATCATCACTGAGTTCATGAGCCAAGGTACAGTACATCTATATCATCACTGAGTTCATGAGCCAAGGTATAGTATGGATGTCACAGTATGGGTCTTCAACAGGTGGTCTGGGGACCACCAGTGGTCCTTGAGAGGGTTCCAGGTGGTCCCCAGCTAAGTTGTTTAACCAGATGTAACTCTTGAGAACGTAAAAATGAAACCAAATGGACCCTGGCAGTCCATCATCTCCCATTCACTCCCATGTTAACCGGTCTACCAACAACCACAGATAAAAATACACTGGGGATGGTAAAAATACCCACAAATCTTGAGAATTGATGGTAGATCCTAGTGATGCGTGGGCCGACCCCATGGTGACTGGTCCTCCTGCGGGTTGTCCCGCGGTCTAGGCAGGGGGTTAAGGTTTTTGGCACAAAAAGGGTCGTCTCCCAACAAGATTATGGTTTCAGCAAGAGTACCAGTACCAGTACTCTTGCTGAAACCATAATCTTGTTCTATTGTTCATCAATGTGTGTTGTTTATGAAAGAAGGTTTAGCTCCTGTCTTTTGACCAAAGTGTCCTCTGCTCTGCCTCTCTGTTCTGAGCCTCTGGACATGTGTCCACTGACCAGCTACGTAATGAGCACAACTACACACAATGCTTCTTCATTGAAAGACAGAGAGAATTATAGCTGATCCACCAGCTCACAGTGCATTGCGTCGTAGGGGTGGGACGATTCATTTACCTCATATCAATATTTAGGGTGCCAAATCGATTTATATTGCGGTTCTTAATCATGCTGCGATTCGATCGTATGTATCGATATATCTATATTTTTTTTTCTGAGAGCGTACAAATGCTCCATTTGGTTCCATTTGTATGCTTCCATTTGTACACCCTCAGAAAAAAGGGTCTAAATTGAACATCATTAACAAACCCAATTTGATGATTTCATCATGTTAATGGTTTCTTTCAGACCTCCATTTTAGGAAAGAAAGAATGAGGAGAACCTTTTTTTTTTATTCATGTCTACACAGCATCTAATGTTGAAAATGTTTGGAATTCCCATTTAAAACAATTCTAAACGATATGGACCATGAGAAGTTCAATCAACTAGAACATTTTAAACAATATGGATAACAAAAAGTTCAATCATACACATCAATGCATCAGTCTTTCTGAGCTGAACAAATTAATGAATAGGCCCTACATAAATATCTAAAAAATTGATTTTGAACCTTGTGATTCAATATTGATATCATGGCATAAAGAATTGCAATATATTGGCATATCGATTTTTTTGCCCACCCCTATGGGGTCGCATTTTGAGCTGGGCTGTGAATTAAAATGTCTTGGAGAAGACGGCTGGCACCCTTGTCAGGGCAAAAAGCGGCCCGCCCATCACTAGTGGAGACCCTTTAAATAAAGACGGGATACCCATGGGGCAACCTGAAACCATACTGCACTTATCCCGAGCATTTTTATTTACTTACCCCACGGGGCAGTGGGGTAACTGTTCGAGTGACAACCCCTGCTTCTCTATAAATGCATTCCACTTCTGTTTTTCAAGGGGAAAAAAAGTTCAAATACAACATACCTACATGCTTGCAGCGAGTGACGCGCTGTGAGCTATTTTTATATTACCTACGCACACTTCTAAAATGACACACTGCTGTGTGATGGATTCGTACATTTTTTAATGTCAGACCCCCTGCCTGTCAATTGTAAAGTAACTGCATTCATACACAGGGGATTCTGACTTAAAGGTAGGGTAAGTGATTTGAAATTCATGGTGTAGTACCAGCCTGGTGCACTAGGGGCACCCAACAGTAGCTACACTATGTGAACCTGTTGCTCGATCCTGATTGGAGAAGATTTCGCCACCACCTGGGGAACTTTTATTAGCTCCTCTGCTAACGTGGGGGAGGGGGAAACTCCATATGTGGTTTCCACACCTTATAATAGAGCATTTTAACAGAAAAAAAATATTTTTGGGTGATACCTGACAAAAGTGAAATCACTTCCCCTACCTTTAAGGATTGCTCGCGTAACTCTCCTCTATAGGACGGGGGTTTTCAACCTTTATTCATGCCCGGGACCACTATTTATTCAGCATTTTAGCCACAGATCTACAGTATACAGATCTATATGTCACTCCCAACACTATAAGGGTCCATTTGGTTACCAACTGTCCATCATTTAGCAGGGGACCGCCTGGAATCCTCTCAGGGACCACTGGTTGAAAACCCCTCCTATAGGAGATAGACCAGTGCTGGTTTTACGACAGACAGTCCTGCTGTAAATCGTCAGGTCCGTCATCCAAAGTCGTCCTCCGCTCCCATTATAACCGATGGTTAGAAAAATCTTTGAGTGCTAATCACTCCTGATCTAAATCAAAAGCTATAAAATTCTAATCAGAGCGTTCGTTTTTGTCGGGCCCATAGCAGCGCTACCGTTAGTCCCAGTAGGAAGTATATGACCTCCCTTCGTTCCCCATCGTTGGTTCTTTGTTTTGGATAATCTTAGACACTTCTAAAAGATGAATCCCGGCGACGTAATGTGCGTCTGAAACTCGGTCCTGATGGAAACAATCACAGGGCGCACTGATCTAATGGGCGTTAATGGTTCCAGGCACTTATAGTGTTAATGTTCTGGCACCAGTGTTCAAGTGGTTAACACTTGAGTGTTTGCTCCGAAAAGATGCTCTGAAATGGAATTTCTGCTTGTGGAGGCTACATATTTCTCTGTCTGGACAGAACAATGAAGACAGACAGACAGAGAGTGGGCAGTGAAAAGGGATATGTGCAGTATTTTGAACCCACAACGTTGCTAGTACGGTCTGGTCTAACATTGTGTCCATGTGCCAGTGATGCCGACTGGCTGTACCACCTAAATGAGTCTTTATTAGCCCCTGAAATCCATTTCGCCACACTAGAAATCTAGAAAACAAAATGTCCTCTAAATCCTAAATAGGGACACCACACCATGGTATGATAACACTATGCCATTGTAGCACCAAAGTAAGGGTTACAGAAATGCAGCGAAGCGATAGTTCATTGATGCACGGAGGGCAGAAAGAAGGTATATTTTATAATCCCCCTTCTTATTCTCTATCAGTAATTCATTCTGTTTCTTTAAATCAGCAGTCTCTCTCCATGTCAACTCCCCTCACTCTCAGTCAGTCACGCCCACATTCAATCAGGTGTTCTTTATAAGCAAAGCAGTCCCATAGAGTAATAAAATAACAGAGACCGGACAGGAGCGATAGCCCCGCCCCCTTGCCGTTCATTTCAAGACCGCCGGAAGTGCGCCTATTTCCGCATTTGACCACCAAAATTTGGTGGTCAAATGCGGAAGTATTTCTCCATGAACGCGCCCGAAGCAAGGGATTATGGGAACCATGAACGAGTGCAGTCGCGCACGAGCAAAGGAAAAAAACATCAAAAAGCATAAAAAAACAAGCTTGTGGGTTTGCATTGAGCTTATTATCTGTCATATAATACATCCGTTATGTTTTGAGAGGTAGTATATGACGTGAGGACCGCTGGTTTATTCAGAAAACAACTTAAAAACAAACTGCCCTGTCCGCGTGCACAAAGCAAACGAGCGTGCGTGCTCTCGGGGCGTTCGTGCATGAATTCCACCCGCATGCAGTACCAAACTTGGCCACCAGGGATCGTTGCTTCAAGCCTGGAGCCACTATCTGGGGCCGTGTATAAGCAGTCCCTACTCTGTCATCAGTCTGCATGCTGTGACATTAGTTCTGTATGAATGTTTGTGTGATCAAATCATGATTAACGGATGGTACCATATTGTGGCATCTAGTTCTGTTATGGATATCTGTGAATGCTATGTGTTCTTTGTTCAGTATATTAGTGGTAGAGTGAATTCTAAGTTATGTTTACGTAATGTAATGTTGATGCGGTGTACAGGTTTCACTCTTCAAGTTGTTTTGTTGTTGTTTATGGACCACAGAGTTTGTTTTGTGACATATGGGTGGTGGTCCCCAGAGCTGGTACACAGTGGTGGTAGTGGTCCCCAGAGGTGGTCCCCAGAGGTGTTATGTAACACACTGGTTGTTGTTGTTGTTTATTCCAGGTAGTTTGCTGGACTTCCTAAAAGACGGTGAGGGTCAGAGTCTCAAACTGCCTCAGCTGGTGGACATGGCTGCACAGGTAGGGTGCGGTACACACACACACGCACGCACGCATGCACTCACACACACACACACACACACACACACACACACACACACACACACACACATATATGCGCAAACACACACACACAAGTGTGTGCATGCATGCACGCCCACACTTACTCACACTCTCGCGCATGCACACACACTCGTACTTAGAGTATGCATGGGCATAGTCTCACACTCACTGATATGCACGCGTGTGTGCAATGCGCATGCACACATACACGCACACGCACACACACACACACACACGCACACACACACACACACACACACACACACACACACACACGCATACGCACACACACGCATACACACACACACACACACACACACACTTGGCTAGCTGCCTGCCCAGAAGCTTAATAACTCCCTTGGGCAAGGGCAACACGCACACAGTCTCACACACACACGCACACACACACACACACACACACACACACACACACACACACACACACACACACACACACACACACACACACACACACACACACACACACAAAACAACAACACCACCCAACATAATTTGTCTCTGTCGGCAAGAAACACATCCAAAACTTTTACTTTGCACAACAACTCATAACAAAACAACAAAAGCAGCAGATCTACAAACTCAAGCGTGCATGTGTGCGTGCCTGTGCGTGCGTGTGTGCCTGCGCCTGTGTGTGTGTGTGCAGATCGCAGCAGGCATGGCCTACATAGAGAGGATGAACTACATCCATCGCGACCTTCGCGCCGCCAACATCCTGGTGGGAGACAACCTGGTGTGTAAGATCGCTGACTTTGGCCTGGCGCGACTCATCGAAGACAACGAGTACACTGCTAGACAAGGTGAGACTGTGTGTGTGTGTGTGTGCGTGTGCGTGTGCGGCACACAGGCCCAGATTCAGACGGGGAGCCAAATGCGACCCTTTGGCTGACTCAGACCGGCCTGTGAAAGGGTACAGTGGATTTCAACCAGTGGTCCTTGAGAGAGTTCCAGTTAAATATGGAAAGTTGGTTAACCAGATGTAACTCTTTGAGAGCGTAAAAATGAAACCAAGTGGAACATGGTTTCATGTTTCAACTCTCAAGAGTTCAAATATTCATCATTTGAATTAGCCCAAAGTCTACACAATCAGAGAATGTAAAAGAATGGTAATTTTTGATCTGTACGTTTGCCTGTTTTGTTTGAAATCCAGTTGTGAAATCCAGCTTTGTATTGTGGACAAAAACAAAAGAAATCTTTAGTTTTGGGATCTGTGGGGATAAAATGTCATCAAATCTTGGTCCTCTGTGGCTCAAATACTGAATATATAGAGGGCCCTGGTGTCAAAACGGTTGGCCTCACTATTACTTTTATCTTGAAATTTAAATTAATATTATGCAGACTTTAGTTCAGCCTTTAGTCTTGGCCCTCCACAATATTTTATGTATCTCGTTTGGCCCCTTGAAAAAAATAATTTCCCACCCCTGATTTAAGGGGGTTTCCCAAAACGTGTGGATTTCTATGCAAGAATGCAGCCATTAAGTAGGGACAATAATTGTGGCTATGAGTTTACATTGCCAATTAACATTATGATCGCCCAGAACCATTGGTTGAAGGCACCCATGACGTCACTGGGCTTCATAGCAGATGCAGCCAAAAACAACGATTGATCGATCGAGAACAAAGGGATGTTATATGCTTCCTACCACGACGGTGGAGCCGCCATGATGGACCTGTCAAAAACTAGCTTTTGACAGGAATTTTTCTCCCCATCGACTAGAATGGGGCCACTTTTGCCTGAGACACTTGAGAGGCATCCTCACCAGATGAACCCTAAACAGATGAGGGTGTTCTTTTTTGGGGGGTTTGTCATTCCACCCCCCATGACATGGAATGTTTTGTGTTAGTTAAAGATAAAACAAACTTCTATACGAGAAGTATACAAAGATTTGACTCGAGGTGTGTGTGTGTGTGTGTGTGTGTGTGTGTGTGTGTGTGTGTGTGTGTGTGTGTGCGTGTGCGTGTGCGTGTGCGTGTGCGTGTGCGTGTGCGTGTGCGTGTGCGCGTGCGCGTGCGCGTGCGCGCGTGCGTGCGTGCGTGCGTGCGTGCGTGGGTACCCGGTTGCCATGTTCCAGGAGCTAAGTTCCCCATCAAGTGGACGGCTCCAGAGGCAGCTCTGTACGGACGCTTCACCATCAAGTCAGACGTGTGGAGCTTTGGTATCCTGCTGACTGAACTCATCACCAAGGGACGGGTTCCATACCCAGGTAATGTACCCCCCCATGCCCCCCATACCCATGCATACATCCGGCCCTGCAGGAGAGGAGCAGGGGAGTGTTTTTCAGGGATTATGTCACCTGGTCTAATCCCTGTGGGTCTTTGTGGCGCTTCGCAGGCAGAAAGTTTTTAAGTTAGTTTTGTTTACTCACAGGCAGCAGAACGCCATCTGTTCCCCCCTGGAAACACTCTAGTTATACTACTGTCACATGTTCACAGACAGACAGACAGACAGACAGACTGACAGACAGACAGACAGACAGACAGACAGACAGACTGACTGACTGACTGACTGACTGACTGACTGACTGACTGACTGACTGACTGACTGACTGACTGACTGACTGACTGACTGACTGACTGACTGACTGACTGACTGACTGACTGACAGTCAGAGAGACAGTCAATCAGTCAGTCACAAACTCTCCAGTTCTCCTGTCATCTTGTGCATTGGTTAACAAGTATTGTGGTTTTGTCCGACCGAATGTGATATGTTTGTGTTGATGTAATTAAATTAGGTTATATTACCGATTATATACTAGTACATACTAGGGGTGGCCAACCTGTGGCTCGCGAGCCAGCTGGTTACATGCGGCTCTTAAGGGGCTTCCACATGGAACCGTCAAAAACGCTCGGCCTGGCGCACTCATGCATTCCCTATACCAGTGGTTTTCAACCTTTTTATACCACCATTTATTCAGAATTTGAGCCACGGAGGACCACCATTTGATGACATTTTAGCTCCAAAGACCCCAAAGCTAAAGATTTTGTTTACTTTTGTCAAACATACAGATCAAAATTACCATTAACCTTCTACATTCTCTAGTTGTGTAGACTTCTGTCTAACCAACTTTACATCATTTAGCCTGGGGACCACCTGGAATCCTCTCAGGGACCACTGGTGGTCCCCGAACCACCTGTTGAAAACCCCTGCCCTATACAGTGGTGCCCAGCCACTCGACCAAGGACTGATTCCTAGTCCACCGTGGAGGTGTAGGTGTATGTTTTTTGACTTGTCAAATACTTTTTTGGGTTGTAAACCCTGTTTCTAAATATATGTCTATATGTTTTAATAGTGTGTCTTTGCATTGTGCATCTGCACACAAACGCACATGTCTTATGGCAGGAGAGGGGAAATGTATTTGCAACCGTGACGGCCGTCACGGCGGTTTTATAACAGTTGTGACCGTTTGATGTGGCTCTTTGCAGTAACACAGTGAAAAACGTGGCTCTTAGTCTGTGACCGGTTGGCCACCCCTGTACTAGTACATACTAGGGCTGTTGAATGATTGAACATTTTAATCAGTTTAATCACAGTTTAAAAAATAACATGTAATCATGATTAATCACCATTCGAAATATGTCCAAAATATGCCATGATTTGGATATTAAAAAAAAGAAAAATAATCAAGCTATACTCTATGGCTCTGGTTAAAGGGAGACACAGCTGTATGTCTCCGTAAAACCCTGCTGTAGTCATCGCATATACATCCATGGCCTACTTGTGTGCACTGCATAAGTTGGCACTCAACAAAGTGCCTTTCTAGTTTATTCTACAATTTGAGAATGAAATAGCAGTTGAGACAAATAACAGCAGATTTCTGAATTACGGTAGGTGTTTGGCCTGTAATTACCACTGATTTAGGACAACAAAACTATTGATTATTTTCCATGCAGTTATATTTTTAATATATTCTTTAGAAATCTCTTTATTGATTCTAGGCAGACAGGGTGGTTGTGTTCCGTTTGATATCCTTCTTTTATCGCATTACGAATCTTGCTGCTGTGTTTGCACATTGTTGTACTTCGGCCAGCAGATATGGTAGTTTTTTGTTGTTTGTCATGTTCACCAAGTCTCTGATTGTCACCAAAATCTGCTAAGAGTGATCCCTATGATGCTGAGGAACACCCCTGCTGTACTCGGGGACTGATCTAAGTACTGAAGTCCCATAGATCAGAACTCCCATTAGTCCCAACATGCGCTGGAAATCCACTGCTGCAACGTGCTTGTGGTTATGGTGTAGAGCTGTATAGTTGGACTAATTCTGGCCTTCGAACGTTCGCTGGGAATTATAGGGCGAGCTTCGAACGTTCGCTAAAAAAAAAGCAGCATGCTAACCCCCCCCCCCCCCCCCCCCCCCCCGTGCGTGCGCCCCTACTAACTATTAACATCGTGGATGTTGTCATCGGTAGCAAAGTTTTCTACTGCCCTGAGATGTGCCTGACATTAGTGAATACTTCATCATGACACCGCTGTCCTTTCTCTCCTTTCTGATGACACCGATCCGACAGCCACGGGTAACACGCTGTTTCGATTGCCAATATATGCCGTCCTTCGGCTGGTTTAATTATTTGTTTGCTGGGAACGACTACGTGTCTATTAGGCCTATTGTATGTACAGGCTTAAGCCTGCTGCCCACCAGCCTGCTCTGGTGGTCAGTGAACCCTAAGACCAACCTTACAAAAAGGCTGGTTTAATTATTTGTTTGCTGTGAACGACTACGTGTCTATTAGGCCTATTGTATGTATAGGCTTAAGCCTGCTGCCCACCAGCTTGCTCTGGTGGTCAGTGAACCATAAAACCAACCAGTCAGCGTGCAGCTCTATAGAGTACAGACGGAGTTGCGCAAACTCCGTTCACTTCCTAGAGCCAGTCTAATGGCGGATCGCCTACATAGACTTCTATTGAGAATGGGACACCTTCAGTGAAAACAATGCATTTCCAACTGCAGCAACAGCGCGTTTCACAGCGAGTTTCTGACCCCTCAATGTCGCAGATCTACTAGATGGGGGGAAAGTTAAATAAATAAATAAATGCGAATGGTTCGGGATCATTAATATTCGTTCGCGTGGCGACCTTAGCGAGCGAATGGTTCGAATCCCGAGCTTCGGTATACAGCCCTATTATGGTGAGGATGAGGGTTAGAGAAGGCTTTAGGCATGTTTGTAGCAAAACCCTACCCTTCTCCAACTGTAACCCTAAGAGCCTAAATCCCCGACCCTCAACCTAACCTCACAGACCTGACGGTCTGTGAGGTTAGGTTGAGAAGGGTAGGGTGGAGAATGGTAGGGTTTTGCGTCTTGTAGTTTCGGAACAACGGGAGGTCACAACAATGGGAGGTCGGAATAATGACATGGCACCGCTGTACTCACTGTACCTTCCTTCTCGTGTGTGCGCGTGCGTATGCATGTGTGTGTGTGTGTCTCCCCCCACCCAGGCATGAACAACAGGGAGGTGTTGGAGCAGGTGGAGCGTGGTTACCGTATGCCCTGCGCTCAGGGCTGCCCCGCCTCTCTGCATGAGCTGATGCTGCAGTGCTGGCGGCGCGACGCAGACGAGAGGCACACCTTCGAGTACCTGCAGTCCTTCCTGGAGGACTACTTCACTGCCACCGAGCCCCAGTACCAACCCGGGGAGAATCTGTGACCTCTGAGCCCTCAGCGTACCCCCCTCAACCTCCCAGCCTCCCTCTAAACCCCCCACATACCACACTCACACCACATACACCACTCGTGCCAAATTGCCAGATATCAGGGGTTCTCAACGTTTTTTTGGCTGGCGATCAATGGGTTGAGAACCCCTGGCCTAAGCTACTGTATAATCGCAGGGTTGGGGCTTGCACTCATACTCTTCCTAGCCTGGGGGGTCCCCCCCCCCCCCCCAGACATACTGTAGATACAGCCACTTGTTTCTGATTGGATGTTGTCCAAACGAACGTGAACTAAGTGTTTTTTTCCCCTTTTTCCCCTCACTTTTCGGGCAGAGGATACAAATATGGGTCCATTCATTCATCCATTATTTTTATTGGATAGCTCTACATACATGTACATAGCTCTACTGTCATCATAGAAGCAGTGGAGCTATGGACCAGAGCTGGGCTGTATGGGTGGATATATGTACTGTATGTATGGATGGTATTAGAGCAGGGGTTTTCAACCGGTGGTCCGGGGACCACCAGTGGTCCTTGAGAGGGTTCCAGGTGGTCCCCAGCTAAGTTGTTTTATCCAGATGTAACTCTTGAGAACGTAAAAATGAAACCAAATGGACCCTGGCGGGTCCATTTGGTTTCATTTTTACGCTCTCAAGAGTTAAAATATTCATCATCTGAATTAGCCATTTTGCAATGTATGTTTTGCTGCTTTGGTTGCCCAAATCCAGCCTGGAATTGTGGACAAAAGCAAAAAAATAAATCTTTAGATTTGGGGTCTGTGGGGCTAAAATGTCCTCAGGTGGTGGTCCGTGGCTCAAACCCCGAATAAATGGTGGTCCCTGGGATGAAAAAGGTTGAAAACCCCTGCTTTAGAGGCGTGGTGATGATCAGAACAGTGTTGTCAGGCTGTCAGTGTCTCACAGCTTCACCCTGTTACCATGACAACAAGGAGCTGCAATGACTGATAGAGGAGGGGGGGTACTTACTCAACTGGACTTAAAGGTAGGGGAAGTGATTTCACTTTTGTCAGATATCACCCAAAAAATATTTTTTTTCTGTTAAAATGCTCTATTATAAGGTGTGGAAACCATATATGGAGTTTCCCCCTCCCCCACGTTAGCAGAGGAGCTAATAAAAGTTCCCCAGGTGGTGGGTGAATTCTCCTCCAATCAGGATGGAGCAGCAGGTTCACATAGTGTAGCTACTCTTGGGGGCCCCTAGTGCACCAGGCTGGTACTACACCATGAATTTCAAATCACTTACCCTACCTTTAAAGGGGAATTCCACCCTTAGATATGTGGTGTGGACATGATAGAAAAAGGTTAAACCATTCTGTTTTTCCTAGAAATGGATGGTTTGGGGAAAAAAACATTAACCTGGTGAAATGACATCATCAAGTTGCATTTCACCATGTTATTGATTTTTCCTTTAGAACCTGTGTTTTTCTGAGTGTACAAATGGATCCGTTAGGGTTCATTTAGCCACTTTTGGTGCACAACTGCTACGCTAAAAGGGAATTCCCTGTGACTCGGGGGAGATATTAGACTTCCAGGTCATCAGGCTGAGGTTGTGAGACAACCTTCCTTCTGACCTCACACGGAAAGTTTATGTTGCCTGCGTTATAAACCAGGATTTGAACCCTGGTCTCCCATGTGGAAAGCCAACATCTTAACCACTAAGCCACAGGGAACTCCCAGTGGAGCAGAGAGATATTGGAGTTTTGAGGCCTCCCGTCAGATGTGGTTAAGATGAAAGTCAAAATGCCCATTCGACATACTGTAACACCATTTGAGTGACATCATAACCCTAGCCCCTCCCACATTATCATACAACAACAGCTGTGGGCGGGGCTTAACTTCAGGTGGGTGGAGCTAAGGTGAACATAAAAAATCATAATTTTCTGTAAAATTATTTTTAAACGAAAGGGGGGAAAGTAAAAAAAAATGTGAGTATCTTTTCCACCCGTGTGGGACGGGGGTTTTCAACCTTTTTCATGCCAGGGCCCACTATTTATTCAGCATTTGAGCCACAGACCACCAATTGTTGTTTCTGTCGACCCAAAACTAAGGATTTTCAAGTTTTTGTCCACAATTTAAGAGAGATAAACTGGCAAAATGTTGGTCTAAACACCAATTACATTTTATATTTGTGTAGATTCTTGAAAATTAAGCAATTGAGTAATACGTTTAAATATAATTTAACTCCCGGGTCCATTTGGTTTCATTTTATCGCTCTCAAGAGTTACAGATCTATAAGGGTCCATTGGGTTACTCTCCATCATTTAGCCTGGGGACCACCTGGAATCCTTTCAGGGACCACTGGTGGTCCCCGGACCACCTGTTGAAAACCCCAGCTGCGGGAGGTTGTTGAGTAGATAAATGATCTTCCCTGTTCATGTTACTGACCCTGGGTCAGTTTAGTCCAGATGAAAAGGCAGTTCTGTGTACCTTTTTTTTTTTCGGACACCTGAAGTGTCTGTTTTTATGTTGTTGATTTTTGTTTTTAAAGGTGGGATATAATAGGAATTATTTCAGGAGGAGCGAAATCAATTTGACACCGCAGCAGGCAGGCGTCACGACAGGTAATAATAATAAATCTGCCACAATTTTTTCAACTTTCGCCACATCGTTTTGTGACTGTGGCATACGTGACGCCCGTTTTGCATAACGGCTGCGACTGTTAGGAATAACGCTCGAGGGCAGAGGCGGTTTGGCCATCTGGAGTACAGGGAGTTTCCCCGGTGGCCTGCACCACCTAGTGGCCTGCTGGACAAGATCCAAAATGCACTAGTGGCACTTCCAAAATGCACTAGAATGTGCTAGATGCTTGCCTGGAACATACAGATCAAAATGACTAATTAATCTTCTACTTTCTCTAGTTGTGTGTAGACTAGGTTGGGCTAATTCACATGATGATTTTTTTAACTCTTGAGGGTGTAAAAATGAAACCAAATGGACCCCGCAAGGGTCCATTTGGTTTCACTTTTACGCTCTCAAAGAGTTACATCTAGTTAACCAGCTACTCCCCCCAGGGTGGCCTGGCAAAGGCAAAATTGTCCCGGTGGGAAAATATGTGCCAATCCGCCCCTGCTCGAGGGTTAAGGTTAGCTTTTAGGCATAGGTTTTAATGAGTTTTTTTTAATCAGTTTGGCGACTGTCGTGACACCTGCCGTGTTTGTGAATTGATTTCGCTGTCTCTCAGTTATTTAGCAAACTACTGCCAGTGTGTGCCTACTGTACAATAAATGCACTGTAAACTTTACCAGGTCAACTCTAGGGGGCAGCATTGGTTCTCAAACTGAGGGGTCTCTGGGTTGGTTGTGCCGACCAGGGGGGGTCCTGCCTGGGGGCCAGGGGGGTCCTGCCAGCAAAATATATTGCTGTGTTTGTAAACAGATTTGTTTATAAACAGAATCTAACTCCACCTCACCTCCACTCTATTGGCTCATTATGAATCTGCTGGAGACTGCAGGCCGACGGATGTTTTGTTTTCATGATTTGTTGACAACAAAGTTCTGGACCGTCTGCAGGACGACGCAATTGTCTGTCTGCAGGGAAACAGCTGCAGCATCAAAGTAGAAGCAACGTAGAGGGGAAAAAGGCAAAAAATATATAGCTATATATCTATTTTGTCTATTTTTCTATTGTCTCTATTGTCTATTTTATCTATTATTCACTTTATCCACTTTATCCACTTTATCGGCTATTGAAAAATAGCAGAATAAGCTCAGAATATACAAGCTCAAAAATCTGTTGGCCAGTCCACCTGGCACAATACATTTTCACATGGGGTGGTCCATGGCCAAATACAAACAAAAATACATATCACTTTGTGCAACATTATCTGAGAACCAGTGCTCTTTGGGGGAAGAGGGGGGGGTCTCTATTCCGTGGGTTTTATATGTGCGTCAGAAATTTTTCGGCAATATGATATTTTTTCATGGAGTGGAAAACGGAGGTGGGCCTATTGCAGCGCCCTGGGGGACTCCGGTTCAGTGAAGGACATAGGAGTTAAGGGATTGTTTTATATACGTAGGATTTTAATTAAGTGCTTTTTTCATACTCGAAAGACAAACTATGAATGGATGGATGGGAGGGAGAGTTTTATGTACTTTTTTTTGTTTGAACTATCTTTTCTTTTCTTTGTCGTCATTTTAATTTAACTCAGATATATCCGCACGTCGCTGAGAAAGGGAATAAAAAGGACTGTATCTGAAATCTTGCTCTTATATTACGTATTCAAGCTTTACAGAGATCAAACTAGGCCAGGCCTGAGGTCAACACTGGATGAGGAGGAGGAGGAGGATGGCTTCATCGTGTAAGCTTTGTTTCGTTTGTTTTTAACCTCACTGTATAACCAATATATGTCAAACTCAAGACCCAGGGGCCAAATCAGACCTGTGAATGAATTTTGACATACGGTAGATCAAAATGACCATACTTCCACATTCCCTAATTGTGTAGACCACTTAAGGGTCAATTGTGTATTAAGTGGGGCTGATTCGGATGATATCAATATTTTAACCAAACTCCATTTGGTTTCATTTTTACGCTCTCAAGAGAGTTACATCTCTTCAGCCCACGGGATGATATTGTACTATTGATTCACTAGAATTTGCTATGAGAAGCAGTGCTTTAATAATGCAATTTTCAGTTTTTAATGCCTGCTTTTTCATTGCTATTGAGGGACATTCATTTTCGAAGCAAAATTATTATTATTTTTTTTGTTGTTGCTTGCCTGGGACATGTGGTTCCTGTGTGTTGAAATACAGTCCGGCCCTCGGCCAATTTTTCTATGTTGGCCCGCTGTGGATTTGAGTTTGACATCCCTGGTATAACCTGTACTGTATTTTGAATTCCTGCTGTCTTTATGATTGTATTAAAGATCTGTATCTTTTATCCATGGTGGTGGATTGGATTCACGTTTCTTTCTTCTGTTCTGCACACATGCACAAATGCATTGCACACACAGGGTTCAAGTAATGCGGTGCAACAGTTCAAGCTGTGGTTTTCAATCTTTTTGATACCAGGGCCCACTATTTCTTCTGCATTTGAGCCACGGAACCATTTTGACATTTTAGCCCCACAGACTCCAAAACTAAAGAATTCTTTTGATTTCGTCCACTAATTCCAGGCTATGATTTTGCAAACATACTGTCGATCAAAATGGCCATTCTTCTACATTCCCTTATTGTGTAGACTTCTTAATTTAAGTGGTGCTAATTCAATATTTTAACTCTTGAGAGTGTAAACACGGTTTCATTTTGAAAGCGTAAACATGAAACCAAATGAACCCGTAAGGGTCCATTTGGTTTCAAGGGATATTTCACTTTCACAAACACGTGTGTGTCATTTTATCGCGTACTCAGCCTTTTGCGATCATCCTGGGGATTTGTTTTTCACCACGTTTAAACTTGAGGTGTGCACTGGTGAGCTATTTGCTTGATTAAGCATTTGCTGGTCCTTCGCCTGGGAAAGAGCCAGCTTAGGGGGTTCAGGCATCTGGTTAGGATGCCTCTCGAGCGTCTCCCTTATAGGGAGGTCCTCGGGGCACGTCCCACTGGGAGGAGGAGACCCTCGGACAGACCAAGGACCAGATGGAGGGATTACATCGACTCTCTGGCACCTGGATGGTCTCGGGATCCGCCAGGTAGGCTCTGTTAAACATTAGTACTGCACATAGTGCAACTTTAATCTGGTAATTTTTTTTGGTCAATGATGCTACCCATGTTTTAGATAACGAGTTCGTACTTCTACCATCTGGGAGAAGTCATAAAGAACCAAAGTGGAAATACATCAGGTTTAAAAGGTCATTTGTACCAGCGTCAACTAAAATGCTGAATGAGGCTTTGAAACAGTTAAGACGACCCTGTACCATTGTGTAATGTTGTGTCACTGTTGTGTCTGTGCTTGTCTCTGATGTTTCATACTGTATATGGCTGTCGTAGGGGTGTAAGCCCACGACAAGTTTCCCTCGTGGACAATAAAGTTTACCCTGACCTTGGTTTTGCAGTGTGGACACAGGGCTTAAAACAAGGCGGCCAACCGGCCACGCTGATGGAGGATTTCCAGGTTTTGGTCTTATCAATGCCAACCGTCCCAGTCGGTTCCCAGACTACGTCATGCAGTAGATCCAGGAGATCTGCTTGATGAGCAACCTGCTGGTCAAAGTGAGTGACTTCTAGCCCTAACTGAATGTGTTTTTTGCATACAATGGCTGTTGGGTCGCAAGACAAATTTCAGTGTAAACTGACAATAAAGTACTATATCATATCATATCATATATCATATCATATCATATCATATCATATCATATCATATCATATCATATCATCCCCAAGCCTAAACATAACCGTAAGGCAAGAACGTTGCGACTAGAGCTGTCAGTTGGTTAAAATATTTAAGCACGATTATTCGCATGATTGCTAGATTCTAACACTAGATTCTACTTTCCGACCCTAGATTCTATTTCAGCTGCTAGATTCCACCTCTAGTTCTTGGCACTAGATTCTAGTTCCTGGCACTAGATTCTAGTTCTGATGCTAGATTCTAGTTCTGATGCTAGATTTTAGTTCTGATGCTAGATTAGTTTCTGACACTAGATTCTAGTTCCTGATGCTAGAATTGAGTTATCTAAAAACATGTTGTTCTAGGGATCCACCAGAAGCAGAGGTGTGAGTTTAAAATGTTTGCTTCCGAAATAACACATCCAAAGATTTTCCCCACATGGTCATGCTTTTTCAATCGGTGGCGCGCTATGAGCTTGTAGGTCTGATATTTTTCAACTGCTAAAGTAAAACATAATGCTTAGAACACCAAAACGCGTTCAGTACAGAAAGGGTTAATCACAATTTACTTGCATTTTTAAATGTTCTAAATATACCTAAATATAAAGAAGATTGTTCATATCAAAGTTCATTATTTATTCTGCAGTTGAGCCACAGACCACCATTTGATATTTGTCATTTATTTATTTGTTGGTACCATTAGTAGGAGTCAACATGCAAATTTTGATCTAAATGTTTTCTACATTCTCTAATTGTGTAGACTTACTTTAAATGAACTTGCGTGATGCAGGTGCATTACCCAAGTATATTCCAATTATTCAAGTACATTTTGTGAAATTGAAACAAATTGAGGCACTTGGCTTTTTTTTTTTTTTCAAGACTTAATTGCAAATAAATAAATTGATTGTGATTAAGTCACGGCTGAATTAACTCACAATTAACTAGTTGAATAGTTGATTAAATAGTGTTGGACCAAAGCAAACAAAATAATGATGTTTGTGGTTGACGCGAAAATAATGCCATGAGCAGGATTCAAACCCACTCAACTCAGGAGTTATGGTTTGAAAGTCTATCACCTAAAACACCATGCTATGAGCTGGCTGTTAGACAATGGTACTTTTTCTACAATCTACATTATAACAGGCCCAATTCATGTGAAAAATGGGAAATATTTGATCTTTTTAAAAAGGGAATTCCCTGTGACTCGGGGGAGATATTAGACTTCCAGGTCATCAGGTTGAGGTTGTGAGACAACCTTCCTTCTGACCTCACACGGGGATAAAGTGCCTGCCAGTTATGTACTGGTTCTAAACCAGGATTTGAACCCTGGTCTCCCATGTGGAAAGCCAACATCTTAACCACTAAGCCACAGGGAACTCCCAGTTTTGAGACTATCAGGCAGAGCATGTGAGGAGCTAACATTGAATTAAGAGTATGTTTTTAATAGAAGGCGACCAAAAGCAACCATCCCTTAGTTTTTACTCGCTTAAATTTTAACGGCTATTACCTAAATTGTCGCCTTTTAGTTAGGTGTGTGCTCACTTTTGTTGCCTGCAGTTTAGACATTAAGGGCTGTGTTTTAGTTTTGAGGGGAAAATTTACCCTTTTATCCAAGCTGTACATTGACTACACACACACACACACACACACACACACACACACACACACACACACACACACACACACACACACACACAGTTATAAAGATAACTGTGTATATAATTTATGTCCGGGACCCCATAAGAGAATATTTTTATGGCTTTAGCGACATTTTTCAAAATGTTTTAAGGACCCCCAGTTTGCCATGCATCAGAGCCAATAACACCTAAAGAACAAGAATTTCAGCAGTGAGCTCATAGCATATCTGTTTAGGTCAGAACCCAAGATGTTGAAAGAGCCATTTTCGACCAAAAATTAAATTGAAAATCTGTCTGGAGCCGCATTTTTTTTTTTTCCTGAGAGGCGGGTCCATTTGGTTCCATTTGTACCCTCTCAGAAAAAAGGTCCTAAAAAAATCCTAAAGGAAAACATGGTGAAACACAACTTGATGATGTCATCAAGCTGTGTATCGCCATGTTAATGTTTTTTTTTCCAGACCTCCACACAACCTCTCAAAGATATATTAATGATATAGTAAGCTGTTGAAAATGGGTGGTTCAGATTAAAGCTTGATCTGTGATATGTGCTGGTCTTTTGTGGCATGGCCAACAAGCACTACGTTAACTGTCAGACAGTGCATGGCGTGTTGGGTGCTGTCAGTGACTGAAATGTTTATATTATGTTGGCGGATCGCCCCAATGTGTATGTAATAATGCTACAGCCAGGGAGCCGCTAGGGATGAGTTCTAGAGCCACATATGGCTCCTGAGCCGCAGGTTGCTGACCCCTGAAGTGAACTAACACTAGTTAATCAACAAGTCAAATAGTAATTGTGAGTTAACTCATGGCTTTACACCTGAGAGATTGGACTCACAATTCCCCTTTGAGGATAGAAGTTATTTTTTACTGCATCACAGGGTCAATAGCAAGCTAGGTGTCAACTTTTAATGCCGTATTAAATATGTGCTAAAATATGAGAAATATTTTTTTTTTTTTTTTTTTTTCTTTTTTTTTTAATGGTGACAGTTCCACAGGTCTAACCTCAACACCCATGAGGCTTTCATTTTCGGCCGCGTTGCACGAAAACGGAAAGCCTGGACTAATTTGTTTGCCGAGGTGGACTAGAAGTGGGAGGAGTCAATCTTCCAGGGCCCACCCTGGAAGATTGACTCCTCCCACTTCTAGTCCAGTCGTGGCTCCAAATGATGTGACCTATCACAGCAGTGGAGGGGCGGTAGGGGGGAGGGGCCGGGGATGACGACACGTTGGTGAGATCAAATCAGATCAGCTCATCTGCCGTCCAGACGGGTCGGGCCAAGCATTTTTTTTCTTAGCGATGTACAGATATATCTGAGCTAAAGAAATAATAAAACTAAAACTTGGGCCTTGGCCACAGCTGTTGTGGGATTTTTGAGCTTTTAACCACACCTGGGGGTGACAAACATCTGCATGCATTAGACTGGCGATGTTCCCGGAAGTCCTTTATTTGTCTATGGCAGGGGGTTTTCAACAGGTGGTCCGGGGACCACCAGTGGTCCTTGAGAAGGTTCCAGGTGGTCCCCAGGCTAAATGATGGAAAGTTGGTGAACCAGATGTAACTCTTGAGAATGTAAAAATGAAACCAAATGGACCCTTGCGGGTCCATTTGGTTTCATTTTTACACCCTCAAGAGTTAAAATATTCACCACCTGAATTATCACCACTTAATTAAGAAGTTTACACTGTTTTGTTGGTAAAATGCAGCCCGGAATTGTGGACAAAATCAAAAGAATTCTTTAATCTTAAGTCTTTGGTGTAAAAACGTAATCAAATGGTGGTCCGTGGCTCAAATGCTGAATAAATGGTGGTCCCTGGAGTCGAAAAGGTTGAAAACCCCTGGTTTATGGGACTCGGCGAGTAATGGCGAATCTGACGATAGCAGGCGAACAGGCCAAGGTTGAAAACTGGGGCAGGCGATTAGGCAATAGCCGTTGAAATTCAAGCCAATAAAGGGGATGCTCGTTTTTGTTCGCCTGTTTTAAAAATTCAAGGTTCAAGGTTCTTTATTTGTCACTCCAGTGTATGTCAGGACATATACAGGGATGAAATAACGTTTCCATTGTTCCCAGTGCAATAAGACAATAGACAGTGCAATAAGAAAAATGACAAATACAAACAATACAAGAAACAGTAAGTGACGTAGTGCAACAGACTAGAGTATTAAAGTGCAACTGTAACATTATAATTATACCTGGTTGTAGCTTAGCACCTTCACCCCACTTTATAAGGTGGCAAGTAGTGAAAGTTAAACAGACAGCTAGACAGGAACTAGACAGGACATCTAAACTAAACAGCTAAGACTAAAACATACTACAACTAAGCAGCTAAAGGACACATAATATACTACAACTATGGAATACTACAACTAAAACTAAAACTATACATCTAACATACTAAAACATACTACAACTAAGCACTACTATACTAACGGCTAAGTTATGACAACTATGACAGTAGGGGTATTGCTGTACATGTGCAAAGAATGTACATGTACATGTGAAAAATGTAAACAACATAACAGAGTGGATTCTCATATAGTCTCTTCTTGGTAGCCTCAAAATTGGGAATTCCCTGTGGCTTAGTGGTTAAGATGTTGGCTTTCCACATGGGAGACCAGGGTTCGAATCCTGGTTTAATACCGCTATGCAATGCCATGCCATCAAAAATCCCCGTGTGAGGTCAGAAGGAAGGTTGTCTCACAACCTCAACCTGATGACCTGGAAGTCTAACATCTCCCCCGAGTCACAGGGAATTCCCTTTAGAAACTTTTAGCGAAGCACGCTGGATGGAAAGAGACGTTGGACGCAACGTCTTTTTGCACAAGGCCAAGCGTCTGCTGAAAGCAGGCTGTTGTGGCACCAAAAATACACAGGGAAGATATATTTCACTATTCTAAGCACACTTGTTTTTTATTTTTCTTTTATTGAACTCCATGGATCAGCGTGATGATGGCTTCAATAGTCTAATATCTCTGGTATCCACTGGGAGTTCCCTGTGGCTTAGTGGTTAAGATGTTGGCTTTCCACATGGGAGACCAGGGTTCGAATCCTGGTTAATACCGCTATGCAATGCCGTGCCACCGAAGCTCCTGACCCCGTGTGAGGTCAGAAGGAAGGTTGTCTCACAACCTCAACCTGATGACCTGGAAGTCTAACATCTCCCCCGAGTCACAGGGAATTCCCTTTAGAAACCTTTAGTGTAGCACGCTGGATGGAAAGAGACGTTGGTCTTTTTGCACAAGGCCAAGCGTCTGCTGAAAGCAGGCTGTTGTGGCACCAAAAATACACAGGGAAGATATATTTCGCTATTCTAAGCACACTTGTTTTTTATTTTTCTTTTATTATTTATCTCCATAGATCAGCGTGATGATGGCTTCAATAGTCTAATATCTCTGTGGTCCACTGGGAGTTCCCTGTGGCTTAGTGGTTAAGATGTTGGCTTTCCACATGGGAGACCAGGGTTCAAACCCTGGTTGGATACGGCTGCCAAACCCTGTGTGAGGTCAATAGGCAGGTGAGTGTGTCAGGTTGTCTCACAACCTCAGCCTGTTGGCCTGAAAGACCAATATCTCCCCCGAGTCACAGGGAATTCCCTTTATAATTATTTTAGTGTTTGTCAATACTTGTACTCTGGTTAATATACTTCACAAAACAATTGGGTCCCAAACTTCTTCATGTCAAAAAATAAAAAAAAAAAAAAAAATCTATCTATCTATAAGCATGTCTGGTGAGCGGCCCTTTTGTACGCAGTGCAAAGTGTAGTGTGTGTGCAGTAAAGCTTACAGTTATGTGACTTCTATTAGACATGCAATGTGAGGTGTCTTCCATGTGTTCTAATATCTGTAGGGGTGAGGCCATCTTTGGTGGACCACTCTGATGAACTAAAAGTTTCTAAAGGGAATTCCCTGTGACTCTGGGGAGATATTAGACTTCCAGGTCATCAGGTTGAGGTTGTGAGACCTCCCTCCTTCTGACCTCACACGGGCACTGAGTATGGCCGACCGAAGAACTAAACCAGGATTCGAACCCTGGTCTCCCATGTGGAAAGCCAACATCTTAACCACTAAGCTACGGGGAATTCCCAGCTTTGAGGCTACCACACAGAGGTTGGTAGCCATTTTAGTGACATCATAATAGTGACATCATTTTAGTGACATCATAACCATAGCCCCTCCCACATTACCAACAACAACAGCTGTGGCCAAGGCCGAAGTTTTAGTTTTATTTATTTCTTTAACTCAGATATATCTGTGCTTGGCCCGACCGGTGTAGCCTGGCCTATTTTTTTTGGCCTATGACAGTGGTTTTCAACCTTTTTCATACCAGGGCCCACTATTTATTCAAAATTTGAGCCACGGACCACCATTTGATGACATTTTAGCCCCACAGACCCCAAAACTAAAGATTTATTTTTTTGTCCACAATTCCAGGCTGGAGTTGGGAAACAAAACAGGCAAAACAGAACAAACTGACCATTAACCCTTCTACATTGTCTAGTTGTGTAGACTTGGGGCTAATTATACTCAACAAAAATATAAACACAACACTTTTGTTTTTGCTCTCATTTTTCAGGGGATGGACTTAAAGACCTAAAATTCACCCCAGATATACAATATAACCATTTCTCTCAAACACTGTTCACAAATCTGCCTAAATGTGTGATATTGAGCACTTCTGCTTTGTTAAGATAATCCATCCCACCTCACAGGTGTGCCACATCAAGATGCAGATGTGACATCATGGTTAGTGCACAGGTGTACCTCAGACTCTCCACAACAAAAGGCCACCCTGAAATGTGCAATTTTTCTTTGCCTTATTGGGGGTATGGGCCTCCGAACCAGTCAGTATCTGGTGTGACCACCATTTGCCTCATGCAGTGCAACACATCTTCTTCGCATAGAGTTTATCAGATTGTCAATTGTGGCCGGTGGAATGTTGGTCCACACCTCTTCAATGGCTATGTCAAGTTGCTGGATATTAGTGGGAACTGGTACACACTGTCAAAATGGTAATAACACATTATTACCACAGTATTACCATTTCGACTGTAAGCAAGCAGTTGTGCACCGCTTGGGCGGAGCTCATTTCCAATCCACGGCCGAATTCTAAAAATCCAGAAAGTGTATCTGCGTCTTTTGGACGTTGTAATGTATGTATAGCTTTCAGCTTTTAGGAAGAAAACAAAAATACACAGGGAAGATATATTTCACTACTCTAAGCACACTTGTTTTTCATTTTATTTTATTATTTAACTCCATAGATTAGCATGATGATGGCTTCAATAGTCTAATATCGCTGTGGTCTACTGGGAGTTCCCTGTGGCTTAGTGGTTAAAGAGTAGGTATCACGGATATTTCCTTTAAAAACTAATGACGCATATCTATCAATGACCCCCTAAAGATGTCCAGAAAAAAAGTCGTTTCAGAAAAAATACAATATATAGGCAGAGTTGAAGAAAGAAGTTGAGCGCCCCCCCCTGCTTCCCTGAAAAGCAGTTGCATTCGGGAAAGAGCCGAACGCGCCATTGCGTGACGTATACAGTGGTACGCTCGGCCAACTTCTGCGAGCAGGTTGTGCAGCTGAGCTTCCGGCTAAAGTTATCCACAGTAGCATAGCATAGCATAGTAGTAGGATAGCCTACCCAAATACAATACAATTAAATTATATTTGGCAGCGATCAGCTGCTTAGTTGTCATGATCTTCAAGATCACATGTGCGTTGGTGCATACGCACACACACGTTGCGATCGAGGTGCGACAATAATACTTTTATAGAGACTAATGTTCTTCTAGCTCCCACTCTGCTCCGTCCCTCCGCTCCGAGATGGGAGCTGCACTAGAGGAAGCACAGGGTAGAGTGTAGGACCGCAACCCTGCTTTCTGGTCTCAACTCTGGGTTGTCATGCTTTATTTATAGATTTGTCTTTGTTTATAGATTTGTCCATGTTTCTAGAGATGAGCCTCGCACCGTCCCAAGTTGGATGTATGCCGTCTCTCCCTATCAGACCAATTTTCCCCTCAAAGCTTTGCCAATGATTTATAAAGCCCACGTTGTTATCTGGACACCACCTAGACAACCAGCGGTTGAATTGACTCATACGGCTATACATGTCATTGTTGATCATGTTTGGCAGGGGGGCAGAGAAAATTACGTATGACTATGCTTCCTTCCAGTAACAGTCACCCAGCCGCCGTCACGATCTGATTCGTGGGGACCCCGATCAGCCGCAGACCGCGGCTGATCGGGGTCCCCACGGTGTCCCCACGGTGGCGTCCCTGTGTCCGGGTGCGAGCGGTGGGCGAGCTAGCCGCACCACTGCTAGCACTTTTAACCAGAGCCTCCAGCTCGATCAGCCTCTCCGTTAGCCCCGTTCGTGACACTCTCATCTCGCTGGCGATGCTGACTACAGCTCCTCGTAGCTGTAGTCAGCATCGCCAGCGAGATGAGAGTGTCACGAACGGGGCTACCTCTCCGTTAGCACAGAGATCGCATTGCATTTGTTACACAGACCCATCGTTCCAAAAGTAGTGGGGTCGTAACTATGCATGCGGCATTCGATGCACACGATAGGGCTAGAGCGAGCGGGGGGCTCGGGAGAGGATGCAGCCGCCGCCATCACAGCCCGGTACTAGCAGTAGCAGTAGCCGCTAAGCCGGTGCCACTGCTAGGTGGCTAGGCTATCAAGCCAAACAGCCAAGAAGTTACTACATACATTAGAGTCTATGGGCTCGCGCAAGTACATGAACCACGTAACCAGACTATTTTCTGCCCCCTCAATATCGCAACTCTGTCTATTTCCCCCCCATACCGACACAGAGTAAACTCACTAGCCTGCCCAAGAGAGGTAATCTCTTCATGGGCAGGCTAGCGAGCGTGGCCCGCTGGAACCAGCCTGGAGGATACAGTGAATCAAGAAAGACACGCCCCCCAAGCCTGTGTAGAAATGCGAGCCGTGCACAGCCGTGTTTCCCAGTAGATTATGCAAAATCGGCTGGCGGATTATTTACAAAAAATCTCGAGTGCATAGTATAGCGGTCCCTGGTCATGCTAACCAAAAAAGATTTTTATTTACTTCATTAACATGACGCTAAAATAATGGAATTCCGAGGAGTTTTTAACATGTGTTCCTATGTGTTCCTAGAGGTGTGACGTCAGCGTGTTCTACTGGTGACGCGCTGTTTTGGGTCGGGCTTTTCCGAGCTGGTGGGAGGGGTTTTTCAGAAGAGTGTCCTCCGACTGGAAACAGCATTGAAACGGCTTTATATAGCCATATGTTTGCATTTTCGAATGTTATCACAACTTTGTCATAGTTAAAATGAGAAAAAGTTGATATTAGCATGATACCCTGTCTTTAAGTTGTTGGCTTTCCACATGGGAGACCAGGGTTCAAACCCTGGTTGGATACGGCTGCCAAACCCTGTGTGAGGTCAATAGGCAGGTGAGTGTGTCAGGTTGTCTCACAACCTCAGCCTGTTGGCCTGAAAGACCAATATCTCCCCCGAGTCACAGGGAATTCCCTTTATATTTATTTTAGTGTTTGTCAATACTTGTACTCTGATTAAGTGTGGGTGCAGTAAAGCTTACAGGTATGTGACTTCCATTGACCATGTAATGTGAGGTGTCTTCCATGTGTTCTATTATCTGTAGGGGTGAGGCCATCTTTGGTGGACCACTCTGATGAACTAAAAGTTTCTAAAGGGAATTCCCTGTGACTCGGGGGAGATATTAGACTTCCAGACCTCACATGGGTCTGAGCATGGACGAGGAACTAAACCAGGATTCGAACCCTGGTCTCCCATGTGGAAAGCCAACATCTTAACCACTAAGCCACGGGGAATTCCCGGTTTTGAGGCTACCAGACAGAGGTTGGTAACCATTTTAGTGACATCATAACCATAGCCCCTCCCACATTACCAACAACAACAGCTGTGGCCGAGGCCCAAGTTTTAGTTTCATTTATTTCTTTAACTCGGATATATCTGTACATCGCTGAGGAAGAAAAATGCTTGGCCCGACCCGTGTAGCCTGGCCTATTTTTCGGCCTATGATTTTGGCCTGGGGGCGGCGGGGTGCCGTCTATTTTTCTGATTTGTTCTCATCAACGTGTCGTCCACCACGGCCCCTCCCTCTGCCGCCTCTCCACTGCTGTGATACGTCAAATCATTTGGAGCCACGCCCACCCCGGAAGGTTGACTCCTCCCACATCTAGACCACCTCGGCAAACAAATTAGTCCAGGCTTTCCGTTTTCACGCAACGCTGACAAAAATGAAAGCCTGGGTGTCAAGGCTAGACCCGTGGAACTGTCACCATTTTTTAAAAACAAGTTCTCATATTTTAGAACATGTTTAACACTGCATTAAAAGTTTACACCCAGCTTGCTATTGACCCTGGGGTGCAGTAAAAAAAAAACTTCTGTCCTCAGACAGGGAAATATGAGTCGAACCAGGGTTTGAATCCCAATAACTCACATGTAAAGCCATGAGTTCACTCACAATTAACTAGTTGACTAGTTGAATAAATAGTGTTGGACCAAATCAAACTTCACTTCATCCACAAAATAATGATGTTTGTGGTTGACGCAAAAATAATGCCATGAGCGGGATTCAAACCCACTCAACCCTGGAGATATGGTTTGAAAGTCTATCACCTAAAACACCATGCTATGAGTTGGCTGCTCAAATATATTCACCAGAATCTATATTATAATCAGTGTTGGGCAATATTATTAATATTACTTTGCTATAATATTTCCCAACAGCAGTGTTGGTAAATATTACTAATAATATTATTTCACTAAGTAATATTGCCCAACTCTGGTTATAATAGGCCCAATTTATGTAAAAGAAATGGAAAACATCATCTTTTTAAAAAGGGAATTCCCTGTGACTCGGGGGAGATATTAGACTTCCAGGTCATCAGGCTGAGGTTGTGAGACAACCTTCCTTCTGACCTCACACGGGGATGTCGAGGCAGAAAGTTTAAACCAGGATTCGAACCCTGGTCTCCCATGTGGAAAGCCAACATCTTAACCACTAAGCCACAGGGAACTCCCAGTTTCAAGGCCACCAGGCAGAGGGTATGAGGAGCTAACATGTAGTTAACTACGTTTTTAGTAGCGGGCGACCAAAAGCGACCATCCCTTTTACTCGCTTGAATTTCAATGGCTATTGCCTAAATCGTCCAACTATCGCCCACTCACTTTTCGACATTAGCCTGTTCACCTGATATTGTCAGATTCTCGCGTCGGCCCCTAAACCAGGGGTGTCAAACTCACATACAGAGTGGGCCAAAATTTAAAACTGAACAAAGCCGCGGGCCAACTTTGAACGAACTAACCTTTTAAAGGGAAATTCCACCCATTTTCAATTTTTTCTGAAAAATGGGTCTGAAAGAAAAACCTTTAACATGGTGAAATACATCTTGGTGATGTCATCAGATGTATTTCACCATGTTAATGATTTTTTCAGACCTCCATTTTTAGGAAATACAGAATTGGGGGAACTTTTTTTTCTCATCATGTCCACACAACATCTCTAAGGTATATTAATGACATATTAAAATGTTGAAAATGGGTGGTCTTCCCCTTTAATTTGATAATGTCTCAAGGGCCAAATGAAATTACACGGCAGGCCAAATTTGGCCCACGGGCCAGAGTTTGACACCCATGCCCCTAAACCAATTAGTAGTTTGTGGTCGACCATTCCACATGTTTGGACCGAGCTAAACATGTAGAATGGGCCGAGCCTTCTACTATTCCAACACGTGTGGGTCATCATGTATTCACCCTTCCAGTATTCAGTATTTAAATATTTGATATTATTTTTAGCTCCCCTTTTATGTACAAAAACCCATTATAACTGGATTCATCGAAAAGTAGCACCTGCCCTTGGTTCTGGTGTCTGATATAGAAGTCATGCGCATCACAAGTAAGTGATATCACAATCAAGGACGAAATCTGTGCAAGAACATCTAGTGGTCAAAACTACTTTGTGGTCTTGACAGCCAGATGATGATGAAATACATTAAATTCACAAACAACGTATGGCGGGTGAACTTGACCTGTATGTCCAATATTACTATTACTAACCCTAACCCCAAGCTGAAGCGTAACCACAAGCACATCGCAATGCATGTCAGACCAAAGCAAACTTAACTTTTTTGCAATAAATTAATGAATGAATAAATGTTTGTGGTGGACACAAAAATAATGCCATGAGCAGGATTCAAACTCACTCAGCCCAGGAGTCATGGTTTGAAAGTCTATCACCTAAAAAGCTATGCTAGGAGCTGGGTGCCGAACAACAGTACATTTTCTAGAATCTACTAGTTTTAATGGGCCCAATTCATGTAAAACGTAAAACCTCATCTTTTTAAAAAGGGAATTCCCTGTGACTCGGGGGAGATATTAGACTTCCAGGTCATCAGGCTGAGGTTGTGAGACAACCTTGCTTTTGACCTCACACGGGGAAAGTCGATGGCGATCACGTACTACTATTAATATAAACCAGGATTCAAACCCTGGTCTCCCATGTGGAAAGCCAACATCTTAACCACTAAGCCACAGGGAACTCCCAGTTGTATGTCCCTCAGGCAGAGGCTATGAGGAGCTAACATGCAGTTAACAGTAGGTTTTTAATAGCGAGCATCCCACTTGCGTCAATTTCAATTTCAACGGCTATTGCCTAAATCGTCCAAGTATCGACCACTCACTTTTTGACATTAGCCTGTTCGCCTGCTATGGGCAGATTAGCCAATACTCACCAGGTCCAATACAAATAAATAAATAATGGACTTCTGGAAACATTGTCGGTCTAATACCAGATGTTTGTCACCCCCAGGTGTAGTTAGAATACTGACTCATGTCTTCGGCCCGACCCGTGGAACTGTCACCCCTTGTTTACAGTATTTTTACAATGTCTCATATTTTAGAACATGTTAAATACAGTATTAAAATGTGGCACCTAACTTGCTATTGACCCTGTGATGCAATAAAAAATAAATTTAATTTAATTTGATATTTTATTTTGTAACGTGTTGCTTTAGCGTCGGCCCCTAGCTTGCTATTGATCCTGGGATGCAGTAAAATAAAACTTCTGTCCTCACACAGGGAAATATGAGTCAAACCAGGGTTTGAATCTCAATATTTCACATGTAAAGCCATGAGTTCACTCACAATTAACTAGTTGAATAAATAGTGTTGGACCAAAAATGGTGGACGCAAAAATAATGACATGAGCAGGATTCAAACCCACTCAACCCTGGAGATATGGTTTGAAAGTCTGTCACCTAAAACACCATGCTATGAGTTGGCTGCTCAAATTTATTCACCGGAATCTATATTATAATCAGTGTTGGGCAATATTATTAATATTACTTTGCTATAATATTTTCCAACAGCAGTGTTGGTAAATATTACTAATAATAATATTTCCCAACTCTGGTTATAATAGGCCCAATTTATGTAAAAGAAATGGAAAACATCATCTTTTTAAAAAGGGAATGCCCTGTGACCCGGGGGGGAGATATTAGACTTCCAGGTCATCAGGCTGTGGTTGTGAGACAACCTTCCTTTTGACCTCACACGGGGATGTCGAGGCAGAAAGTTTAAACCAGGATTTGAACCCTGGTCTCCCATGTGGAAAGCCAACATCTTAACCACTAAGCCACAGGGAACTCCCAGTTTCAAGGCCAACAGGCAGAGGTCATGAGGAGTTAACAGGGAGTTAACTACGTTTTTAGTAGAGGGCGACCAAAAGCGACCATCCCTTTTACTCGCTTGAATTTCAATGGCTATTGCCTAAATTGTCCAAGTATCGCCCACTCACTTTTCGACATTAGCCTGTTCGCCTGTTCGCCTGCTATTGTCAGATTCTCGTCAGCCCCTAAACCATGGGTGTCAAACTCTGGCCCGCCGTGTAATTTCATTTGACCCTTGAGACATTATCAAATTAAAGGGGAAGACCACCCATTTTCAACATTTTAATATGTCATTAATATACCTTAGAGATGTTGTGTGGACATGATAAAAAAGTTCCCCCAATTCTGTATTTCCTAAAAATGGAGGTCTGAAAAAATCATTAACATGGTGAAATACATCTGATGACATCACCAAGATGTATTTCACCATGTTAATGATTTTTCTTTCAGACCCATTTTTCCTGAGAGTGAACCAAAATGTGTACCAAATGGACCCTAGCGGGTCCATTTGGTTCCATTTTCCTCAGGAAAATTTGAAAATGGGTGTAATTCTCCTTCAAAAGGTTAGTTTGTTCAAAACTTGGCCCGCAGCTTTGTTCAGTTTTAAATTTTGGCCCACTCTGTATCTGAGTTTGACACCCCTGCCCTAAACCAATTAGTAGTTTGTGGCCGGCCATTCCACATGTTTGGACATGTAGAATGGGCCGAGCCTTCTACTATTCCAACACGTGTGGGTCATCATGTATTCACCCTTCCAGTATTCAGTATTTAAATATTTGATATTATTTTTAGCTCCCCTTTTATGTACAAAAAACCCATTATAACTGGATTCATCGAAAAGTAGCACCTGCCCTTGGTTCTGGTGTCTGATAGTATAGATAGTATGGGTATGCGCTTCACAAGTAAGTGATATCGCAATTAAACATGAAATCTGTGCAAGAACATCCAGTGGTAAAAACTACTTCGTGGTCCTGAAAGTCAGATTATGATAAAATACATTAAACTCACACACAACGTATGGCGGGTGAACTTGACCTGTATGTCCAATATTACTATTACTAACCCTAACCCCAAGCTTAAACGTAACCACAAGCACATCGCAATGCATGTCAGACCAAAGCAAACTTAACTTTTTTGCAATAAATTAATGAATGAATAAATGTTTGTGGTGGACACAAAAATAATGCCATGAGCAGGATTCAAACTCACTCAACCCAGGAGTTATGGTTTGAAAGTCTATCACCTAAAAAGCTATGCTATGAGCTGGCTGCCAAACATTGGTAATTAGTCTACAATCTATGTTATAATGGGCCCAATTCATGTAAAACATGGAAAATATCTTTTAAAAAAGGGAATTCCCTGTGACTCGGGGGAGATATTAGACTTCCAGGTCATCAGGCTGAGGTTGTGAGACAACCTTCCTTCTGACCTCACACGGGGAAAGTCGGTGGCCATCACATAGTGCTATTAATATAAACCAGGATTCGAACCCTGGTCTCCCATGTGGAAAGCCAACATCTTAACCACTAAGCCACAGGGAACTCCCAGTTGTATGTCCCTCAGGCAGAGGCTATGAGGAGCTAACATGCAGTTAACAGTACGTTTTTAATAGCGAGCGACCAAAAGCGAGCATCCCTTGTACTTGCGTCAATTTCAACGGCTATAGCCTAAATCGTCCAAGTATTGACCACTCACTTTTTGACATTAGCCTGTTCGCCTGCTATGGCCACATTAGCCAATACTCACCAGGTCCAATACAAATAAATAAATAATGGACTTCCGGAAACATTGTCCGTCTAATACCAGATGTTTGTCACCCCCAGGTGTAGTTAGAATACTGACTCATGTCTTCGGCCCGACAGGTGGAACTGTCACCGCTTGTTTACAGTACAAATTCTCATATTTTAGAACAGGGGTTTTCAACCTTTTTCATCCCAGGGACCAACATTTATTCAGCATTTGAGCCACGGACCACCACTTGAGGACATTTTAGCCCCACAGACCCCAAAACTAAAAGATTTATTTTGCTCTTGTCCATCTTCTAGTTGTGTAGACTTGGGCTAATTCAGATGATGAATATTTTAACTCTTGAGAGTGTAAAAATGAAACCAAATGGACCCGCAAGGGTCCATTTGGTTTCGTTTTTACGTTCTCAAGAGTTACATCTGGTTAACCAACTTAGCTGGGGACCACCTGGAACCCTCTCAGGGACCACTGGTGGTCCCACTGGTCCCCGGACCACTGGTTGAAAACCCCTGTTTTAGAACATGTTTAATACAGTATTAAAAGGTGGCACCTAGCTTGCTATTGACCCTGTGATGCAATAATTTGATATTTTATTTTGTAACATGTTGCTTTAGCGTCGGCCCCTAAACCAATTAGTAGTTTGTGTCTGACCTTTAAACATGTTTGGTCTGAGCCTTATTCACTTTTTGAAATTCTGGGCCGGACCTTCTAGCTGCTGGAATTTCTTTTCTTTAGGTATGATTATAGCTCTGACAAATTTGGGACCCAATGGTTTAGTGAAGTCTATCAACCAGAGCACAAGTATTGATAAACGCTAAAATAAATATAAAGGGAATTCCCTGTGACTCGGGGGAGATATTAGACTTCCAGGTCATCAGGGTGAGGTTGTGAGACAACCTTCCTTCTGACCTCACACGGGGATTTGTGCCACACTTTGCCAAATTGAACCAGGATTTGAACCCCAGTCTCCCATGTGGAAAGCCAACATCTTAACCACTAAGCCACAGGGAACTCCCAGTGGACCAAAGATATATTACACTATTAAAAGCCATCATCACTTTGATTTATGGGGTTAATATTACTTGAAAAAAACAAACAAAAAAAACATGTGTGCTTTGAATAATAAATTATATCTTCCCTGTACTTTGGTATCTTCTTAAAAGCTAAGCTATAAATACCTGTATATACTGTACAATACATTACAATTTCTAAAAATCCAGAATGTCCGTGCATGTCTTTTGGAACGGCTGTGGTTGGGAAATAAACTCCACCCAAGTGGCAAAAAGTACAACATCGGCCAGCTTCCAGCAGACGCTTGTCCCTGTGTAAAAAGACGTTGCGTCCATCGCCTCTTTCCATCCAGCGCCTGTATAAAACATGTCACATGACATGAAGACGCTGCGTCTTTTGTACGCAGTGCAAAGTGTATTGTGGGTGCAGTAAAACTTACAGGTATGTGACCTCCATTAGATGTAATGTGAGGTGTCTTCCATGTGTTCTAATATCTGTAGGGGTGAGGCCATCTTTGGTGGACCACTCTGATGAACTAAAAGTTTCTAAAGGGAATTCCCTGTGACTCGGGGGAGATATTATACTTCCAGGTCATCAGGTTGAGGTTGTGAGACAACCTTCCTTTAGACCTCACACGGGGAGTACCGGTGGCAAGGCATTGCGGTATTCAACCAGGATTTGAACCCTGGTCTCCCATGTGGAAAGCCAACATCTTAACCACTAAGCCACAGGGAATTCCCAGATCTATGTCACCCCCAGGTGTGATTAAAAGCTCAAAAGGCCCAATCAGAATTAACACCATTTTAGTGGCATCATAATCATAGTCCCTCCCACATTACCAACAACAACAGCTGTGGCCGAGGCCCAAGTTTTAGTTTTATTTATTTCTTTAACTCAGATACTGTATATCCGTACATCGCTGAGAAAAAATAAATGCTTGGCCTGACCCATGGTACGGTCACCATTCTTGTCCTTACATGGGGAATTATAGCAGTGTTGAGTCGAACCAGGGTTTGAACCCCAATGTCTCACGTGTAAAGCCATGAATTAACTCACGATTATCTAGTTGATTAACTAGTGTTGGACCAAAGCAAACTTCACTTTATCCACAAAATAATGATGTTTGTGGTTGACTCAAAAATAATGCCATGAGTGGGATTCAAACCCACTCAACCCAGAAGATATGGTTTGAAAGTCTATGACATAAATAGCCATGCTATGAGCTGGCTGCTCAAATATCTTTCCCAGAATCTATATTATAATAGCCCCAAATTATATAAAAGGAATGGAAAACATTTATCTTCTTAAAAAGGGAATTCCCTGTGACTCGGGGGAGATATTAGACTTTCAGGCCAACAGGCTGAGGTTGTGAGACAACCTGACACACTCACCTGCCTTTTGACCTCACACGGGGTTTTGGACGCCGCCGCTTCAAACACAACCAGGATTCGAACCCTGGTCTCCCATGTGGAAAGCCAACATCTTAACCACTAAGCCACAGGGAATTCCCAGTAGACCAAAGATATATTACACTATTAAAAGGCACCATCACCTTGATCTATGGGGTTATTGGGGAAAAAACAACAACAACAGGTGTGCTTTGAATAGTAAATTATATCTTCCCTGTGTATTTTGGTATCTTCCTAAAAGCTAAAAGCTATAAATACCTGTATATACTGTACAGTACATTACAACTTCCAAAAGACACGCACGTACATTCTGGATTTTTAGAACGGCCGTGGATGGAAAATAAACTCCACCCAAGTGGCAAAGTACAACATCGGCGCCTGTATAAAACATGTCATGTGACATGAAGACACTGCGTCTTTTGTACACAGTGCAAAGTGTATTGTGGGTGCAGTAAAACTTACAGGTATGTGACTTCCATTAGACATGTAATGTGAGGTGTCTTCCATGTGTTCTAATATCTGTAGGGGTGAGGCCATCTTTGGTGGACCAATCTGATACACTAAAAGTTTCTAAAGGGAATTCCCTGTGACTCAATAAATAATGATAATAAATAAATAAATAATAAATAATGGATTTCCGGAAACATCGCTGGTCTAATGCCTGCAGATGTTTGTCACCCCCAGGTGTGGTTAAAAGCTCAAAAAGCCCAATCAGAATTAACACAATTTTAGTGACATCATAACCATAGCCCCTCCCACATTACCAACAACAACAGCTGTATCCTATTATCCACAAGCACAAAGCAATGCATGTCAGACCAAATAAAACTTTGCTTTATCCTCAATAAATAAATAAACAAATAAATAAATAATGTTTGAGGTGGACAGAAAAATAGTGCCATGAGCAGGATTCAAACCCACTCGACCAGGAGTTATGGTTTGAAAGTCTATAACCTAAAAGGCCATGTTATGATCTGGCTACAGAAAATCTTCTTCTTTAGGTGTGATTAGTTCTGATGCATGTCAAACTGGGGGTCCTTGAAACATTTTGAAAATATTCTCTAATGCAGGTCCCTGGCATGCATGCGCATATATATATATATATATATATATATATATATATATATATATATATATATATATATATATATATATATATATATATATATATATATATATATATATATATATATATATATATATATATATATATGTATATATATATATATATATATATATGTATATATATATATATATATGTATATATATATATATATATATATATATGTATATATATATATATGTATATATATGTATATATATATATGTATATATATGTATATATATATATGTATATATATGTATATGTATATATATGTATATATATGTATATATATATATGTATATATATATATGTATATATATGTATATATATATATGTATATATATGTATATATATATATGTATATATATGTATATATATATATGTATATATATGTATATATATATATGTATATATATGTATATATATGTATATATATATATATGTATATATATGTATATATATATATATGACCTGAAGAAGTTTGTGATCCAATGGTTTAGTGAAGTCTATTGACCACAGATCAGATGAATGATTGACCCACACTAAAATAAAAATAAAAGGGAATTCCCTGTGACTCGGGGGAGATATTAGACTTCCAGGTCATCAGGTTGAGGTTGTGAGACAACCTTCCTTCTGACCTCACACAGGGAATTTTAGCTGCTCCCTTGTCTGTACTGTTAAACCAGGATTTGAACCCTGGTCTCCCATGTGGAAAGCCAACATCTTAACCACTAAGCCACAGGGAACTCCCAGTTTTGAGTCTATCAGGCAGAGGATCTGATGAGCTAACATGGAGTTAACAGTACGGTTTTAATAGCAGGCCACGAAAAGCGAGCATCCCTTTTTCTCATTTGAATTTCAACGGCTATTGCCTAAATCGTCCAAGTATCGCCAGCTCACTTTTCAACATTAGCCTGTTTGCCTGCTATGGCCATATTAGCCAATACTCACCAGGTCCAATACAAATAAATAAATAATGGTCTTCTGGAAACATCACCGGCTTAATGCCTGCAGATGTTTGTCACCCCAGGTGTGGTTAGAATACTGAGTTATGTCTTCGACCCGACCCGTGGAACTGTCACCCCTTGTTTATTTTTACAATTTCTCATATTTTAGAACATGTTTAATACAGTATTAATAGGTGGCACCTAGCTTGCTATTGACCCTGTAATGCAATAAAAAAAAGACATTTAATTTCATATTTTATTTCATGCCATGTTGCTTTAGCGTCGGCCCCTAAAGAAATTAGTAGTTTGTGACCGACCATTCTACATGTTTGGCCTGAGCCTTCTTCACCTTTTGAAATTCTGGGCCGGACCTTCTGGTATTCCAACATGCGTGGGTCATTATTGTGTATTCACCCTTCCAGTATTCAGTATTTAGATATTTGATATTATTTTTTAGCTCCCCATTCATGTACAAGAAGCCATTATAACTGGATTTATCAAAAAGTAGCACCTGCCCTTGGTTCTGGTGTCTGGCATGCGTGTCACAAAGTATTAAAGTGATTTCACCATCAAACATTAAAATTGTGAAAGAAGGTCTACTGAGTGGTAAAAACTACTTTGTGGTCTTGACAGCCAGATGATTTTAAAAGACATTAAACACACACACACACAACGCATGTGGGTGAACATGTACTAGATGTCAAACATCACTGTTACTAACCCTAACCCCAAGCTGAAACGTAACCACAAGCACGTTGCAATGCATGTCCGACCAAAGCAAACTTCACTTTATCCGCAAGCAACAAACGTATAAATAAATATTTGAGGTGGACACAAAAATAGTGCCATGAGTAGGATTCGAACCCACTCAACCCAGGAGTTATGGTTTAAAAGTCTATGACCTAAAAGGCCTTGCTATGATCTGTCTGCTGTATTATTTCTTTCTTTAGGTTTTATTAGCTCTGATGCTTGTCAAACTGGGGCGTCCTTGAAACATTTTTGAAAAATGTCGCTAGAGCCTAAAAAATATTCTTTCATGGGGTTCCTGGCATATATTATATATTTGTATACCTGTATAATATAAGACTACGTTTTTTTCCAATGGAAATATTCTAAAAAAATGCAGTCGTCTTATATTCAGGTGCTAAACTATTTGATATTCAATGTTCTTTTTTCTGTAAATGGGTCTTGAAAAATGGGGGTCGTCTTATAACCGAGTCGTCTTATATTCGGGACAATACGGTATATATTTTTATACCTGTATAATATATAATCTGTCTATAAACCACAGATCAGATATTGACCCATGTTAAAATAAATATAAAGGGAATTCCCTGAGACTCGGGGGAGATATTAGACTTTCAGGCCAACAGGCTGAGGTTGTGAGACAATCTGTCACACTCACCTGCCTATTGACCTCACACAGGGTTTTGTCGACACGGCCATATTCAACCAAGGTTTGAACCCTGGTCTCCCATGTGGAAACTAAGCCAACATCTTAACCACTAAGCCACAGGGAACTCCTGGTGGAGCACAGAGATATTAAACTGTTGAAGTCATCATCATGTTGATCTATGAAGTTTAAATATAGGGGAAGTGATTTCACTTTTGTCAGATATCACCCAAAAAATATATTTTTTTCTGTTAAAATGCTCTATTATAAGGTGTGGAAACCACATATGGAGTTTCCCCCTCCCCCACGTTAGCAGAGGAGCTAATAAAAGTTCCCCAGGTCACCACGAATTCTCCTCCAATCAGGATCGAGCAGCAGGTTCACATAGTGTAGCTACTGTTGGGGGCCCCTAGTGCACCAGGCTGGTACTACACCATGAATTTCAAATCAGTTCCCCTACCTTTAAATACAATAAAAATAAAGGTGTGCTTAGAATAGTGAGTTTAAAGGTAGGGGAAGTGATTTCACTTTTGTCAGATATCACCCCCAAAAATTCTGTTAAAATGCTCTATTATAAGGTGTGGAAACCATATATGGAGTTTCCCCCTCCCCCACGTTAGCAGAGGAGCTAATAAAAGTTCCCCAGGTGGTAGCGAATTCTCCTCCAATCAGGATCGAGCAGCAGGTTCACATAGTGTAGCTACTGTTGGGGCCCCCTAGTGCACCAGGCTGGTACTACACAATGAATTTCAAATCACTTACCCTACCTTTAAATACAATAAAAAATAAAGGTGTGCTTAGAATAGCGAAATATATCTTCCCTGTGTATTTTTGGTTTCTTCCTAAAACCTGAAAGCTATGTATACAGTACATTACAACTCCAAAAGACGCGGACGCACTTTCTGGATTTGTAAAACGGCCGTGGACGGGAAATAATAAGCTCCGCCCAAGCGGCAAAGTACAACAATAGCCTGCGTCCAGCAGACGCTTTTCCTTGTGTAAAAAGACGTTGTGTCCAACATCTCTTTCCATCCAGCGTCTGTATAAAACATGTCACATGACATGAAGACGCTGCGTCTTTTGTACGCAGTGCAAAGTGTAGTGTGGGTGCAGTAAAGCTTACAGGTATGTGACTTCTATTGGACATGTAATGCGAGGTGTCTACCATGTGTTCTAATATCTGTAGGGGTGAGGCCAGGGGCGGATTGGCACATATTTTCCCACCGGGACAATTTTGCCTTTGCCAGGCCACCCTGGGGGCAGCTGGTTAACCAGATGTAACTCTTTGAGAGCGTAAAAATGAAACCAAATGGACCCTTGCGGGTCCATTTGGTTTCATTTTTACACCCTCAAGAGTTAAAATATTCATCATGTGAATAAGCCCAACTTAGTCTACACAACTAGAGAATGTAGAAGATTAATGGTCATTTTGATCTGTATGTTCCAGGCGAGCATCTAGCGCATTCTAGTGCATTTTGGAAGTGCCACTAGTGCATTTTGGATCTTGTCCAGGCCACCGGGAAAACTCCCTGTACTCCAGATGGCCAATCCGCCCCTGGCTGACGCCATCTTTGGTGGACCACTCTGATATACTAAAAGTTTCTAAAGGGAATTCCCTGTGACTCGGGGGAGATATTAGACTTCCAGGTCATCAGGTTGAGGTTGTGAGACAACCTTCCTTCTGACCTCACACGGGGATCACTCCTCGGGCGTCATGGCACTTACATTATTAAGCCAGGATTCGAACCCTGGTCTCCCATGTGGAAAGCCAACATCTTAACCACTAAGCCACAGGGAATTCCCAGTTTTGGGGGCACCAGGCAGAGGCTTTGAGAAGCCACTCTGCTATGTTGATTACATCTTTAACAGCCGGCAAAAGCGAGCATCCCTTTTACTGGCTTGAATTTCAACTGCTATTGCCTAAATCGCCTGCCTCACTTTTCAACCTTGACCTCTTCGCCTGCTGTCGCCAGATTCACCATTACTCGCTGGGTCCCATAGATAAATAATGGATTTCCGGAAACATTGCTGGTCTAATGCCTGCAGATGTTTGTCACCCCCAGGTGTGGTTAAAAGCTCAAAAAGCCCAATCAGAAATATCAGAATTAACCAAAAAGAATTAGCCAAGTCAGAATTAACACAATTTTAGTGACATCAAAACCATAGTCCCTCCCACATTACCACCAACAACAGCTGTAACTGTAGTTTTATTTATTTAACTCAGATATATCTGTACATTGCTAAGAAAAAAAATGCTTGGCCCGGCCAGCCAGATGATGATAAAATACTTTAAACTCACACACAACGCATGCGGGTGAGCATGACCTGTATGTCTTATTATTATCCTATTATCCACAAGCACAACGCAATGCATGTCAGACCAAATAAAACTTTGCTTTATCCTCAATAAATAAATAAACAAATAAATAAATAATGTTTGAGGTGGACACAAAAATAGTGCCATGAGCAGGATTCAAACCCACTCGACCAGGAGTTATGGTTTGAAAGTCTATGACCTAAAAGGCCATGCTATGATCTTGCTGCAGAAAATCTTCTTCTTTAGGTGTGATAGTTCTGATGCATGTCAAACTGGGGGACCCTTGAAACATTTTGAAAACATTCTATCATGGAAGTCCCTGGCATATGTATGTTATATCTATTTGACCTGAAGAAGTTTGTGACCCAATGGTTTAGTGAACTCTATTGACCACAGATCAGATGAATGATTGACCCACACTAAAATAAACATAAAAAGGGAATTCCCTGTGACTCAGGGGAGATATTAGACTTCCAGGTCATCAGGCTCCATCTGACCTCACACGGGCAATTTATTGCCCTTTCCCTTGCCTGTACTGGTATTAAACCAGGATTCGAACCCTGGTCTCCCATGTGGAAAGCCAACATCTTAACCACTAAGCCACAGGGAACTCCCAGTTTTGAGTCTATCAGGCAGAGCATCTGATGAGCTAACATGGAGTTAACAGTACGTTTTTAATAGCAGGCCACGAAAAGCGAGCATCCCTTTTTCTCATTTGAATTTCAACGGCTATTGCCTAAATCGTCCAAGTATCGCCAGCTCACTTTTCAACATTAGCCTGTTTGCCTGCTATGGCCATATTAGCCAATACTCAACAGGTCCAAATTCCAATAGAAATAAATAAATAATGGTCTTCTGGAAACATCAGCGGTTTAATGCCTGCAGATGTTTGTCACCCCAGGTGTGGTTAGAATACTGAATTATGTCTTTGGCCCGAGTTGTGGAACTGTCACCCCTTGTTTATTTTTACAATTTCTCATATTTTAGAACATGTTTAACACAGCATTAAAAGGTGGCACCTAGCTTGCTATTGGCCCTGTGATGTAATAAAAAAGACATTTATTTTCATATTTTATTTCATGCCATGTTGTTTTAGCGTCGGCCCCTAAACAAATTAGTAGTTTGTGGCCGACCTTTCCACATGTTTGGCCTGAGCCTTCTTCACCTTTTGAAATTCTGTGCTGTCTTTCTGGTATTCCAACATGCGTGAGTCATTATTGTGTATTCACCCTTGTGTGAATATCCTGGTTGGGTTTTCACTCAATCCATTATTTAGATATTTGATATTTTTTAACCCCCTCCCTATTCATGTACAACAGGGGTTTTCAACCTTTTTGACTCCAGGGACCACCATTTATTCAGCATTTGAGCCACGGACCACCAATTGATTACATTTTCACACCAAAGACCTAAAATTAAAGAATTCTTTTGGTTTTGTCCACAATTCCAGGCTGTATTTTGTCAACAAAACAGTATAAACTTCTTAATTAAGTGGTGCTAATTCAGATGATGAATATAATTTAACTCTTGAGAGTGTAAAAATGAAACCAAATGGACCCGCAAGGGTCCATTTGGTTTCATTTTTACATTCTCGAGAGTTACATCTGGTTAACCAACTTTCCATCATTTAACCTGGGGACCACCTGGAACCTTCTCAAGGACCACTGGTGGTCCCCGGACCACCTGTTGAAAACCCCTGGTGTACAACAAAACATTATAACTGGATTAATCGTAAGTAGCACCTGTCCTTGATTCTGGTGACTGATATAGAGGGTATGTTCATCACAAGTCAAACATGAAGTCTGTGCAAGAACACAAAAATAATAAAATAGTGCCATGAGCAGGATTCAAACCCACTCACCCCAGGAGATATGGTTTGAAAGTCTGTCACCTAAAACACTATGCTATGAGCTGACTGCTCAGTTGCCTGTTCCAGAATCTCAATTACCGTATAATCAGTACAGTGCTGGGCAATATTATTAATATTACTTTCCTAAGTAATATTGCCCAACAGCAGTGTTGGGAAATATTACTAATAATATTACTTTACTAAGTAATATTGCCCAACTCTGATTATAATAGGCCCAATTCATGTAAAAGAATGGAAAACATTTATCGTTTTAAAAAGGGAATTCCCTGTGACTCGGGGGAGATATTAGACTTCCAGGTCATCAGGTTGAGGTTGTGAGACAACCTTCCTTCTGACCTCACACGGGGACTGTGGGACAGACAAGGGCACATACTGGTATTAAACCAGGATTCGAACCCTGGTCTCCCATGTGGAAAGCCAACATCTTAACCACTAAGCCACAGGGAACTCCCAGTTTTGAGTCCAACAGGCAGAGGTTCTGAGGAGCTAACATGGAGTTAACGGTACATTTTTAATAGCGGAGCATCCTTTTAACTCACTTGAATTTCGCCCACTCAAGTATCGCCCACTCACTTTTCGACCACAGGTTGTTCACCTGGTATCTCCAGATTAGCCAATACTTGCCAGGTCCATCGCTTTTATTGGCTTGAATTTCACGGGTGTTGCCTAAATGCCTAAAAAATGCTTGGCCTGACCTGTGTAGCCTGGCCTAACCTGAAATGATTTTGGCCTCGGGGCGGCGTGGTGCCGTCTATTTTTGGACGGCAGATGAGATGATATGATCTGATCTCACTAACGTGTCGCTCTCCCGGTCTCCCTCACGCCCACCCCGAAAGGTTGACTCCCACTTCTAGGCCAGGCCACCTCGCCATACAAACTAGTCCAGGCTTTCTATTTTCGCGCAACGTGGACTTAAATCAGGGGTGTAAAACTCAAATACAGAGTGGGCCAAAATTTAAAACTGAACAAAGCTGCGGGGCTAGGTTCCAGGTGGTCTCCAGCTAAGTTGTTTAACCGGATGTAACTCTTGAGAACGTAAAAATGAAACCAAATGGACCCTTTACGCTCTCAAGAGTTAAAATATTCATCATGTGAGTGAGTTAGTCCTAATCTACACAACTAGAAGATTAATGGTCAAAGACAGAATCAAAGGAAATCTTTAGTTTGGGGGGTCTGTGGGGCTAAAATATCCTCAAATGGTGGTCCGTGGCACAAATGCTGAATAAATGGTGTGCCCTGGGATGAAAAACATTGAAAACCACTGCTGTATATTACAGATCAGACGGCAAAACAACAGCAGAGCATTATGGGATTTGTTGTATTAGCGGTGAATGCAGTGTTACAGCGGCGCCACGGATGTATAATACCAGCGGACCAGCTCTAATGTTAATTTGATGTTGCCTCAAGGGCCAAAGGAAATTACACAGCGGGCCAAATTTGGCCTGCGGGCCAGAGTTTGACACCTATGACTTAAATGAAAGCCTGGGTTTCGTGGCTAGGAACTGTCAGCATTTTTTTCAGCCAATTTCTCATATTTTAGAACATGTTTAATACGGCATTAAAAGTTGACACCTCACACGGGGAATCATGAGTCGAACCAGGGTTTGAACCCGAATCTCTCACATGTAAAGCCATGAGTTAACTCACAATTAATTAGTTGACTAGGTTCAAGGTTCAAGGTTTTTTATTTGTCACTCCAGTGTATGTCAGGACATATACAGGGATGAAATAACGTTTCCATTTTCCACAGTGCAATAGACAAGACAGTGTAGTAAGACAAAAGTCAAGACAATAGACAGTGCAATAAGACAAAGTCGAGACAATAGACAGTGCAATAAGACAAGGTCGAGACAATATATGGACGAGACAACAATAGTGCAGCAGACCAGTAAAGTGCAAACTGTACACCTAACTTGAGGTGAAGGTGCTTAGCTAACCAGGTGTGATAAAGTGGCAGTAGTGAAGCTAACAGACAGGACATATATACAACTACTAGAAACTACTACTAGAGACTACAGTATGCTACAGCTAGAAACTACAACTAAAAAACTAAAGCTATATACGAGATTACATAGCTGCAACTAAAACTAGTTGATTAACTAGCGTTGGACCAAAGCAAACTTCACTTTACCGACAAAATAATGATGTTTGTGGTTGACACAAAAAAATGCCATGAGCAGGATTCAAACCCACTCAACCCAGGAGATATGGTTTGCAAGTCTATAACCTAAAAAGCCATGCTATGAGCTGGCTGTTTTGATCACTTTTCCAGAATCTATATAATAATAGGCCCAAATCATGCAAAAGAAATGGAAAACATTTATCTTCTTAAAAAGGGAATTCCCTGTGACTCGGGGGAGATATTAGACTTCCAGGTCATCAGGTTGAAGTTGTGAGACAACTTTCCTTTTGACCTCACACGGGGATGTACATAATGCCTAGACATCCGTGGAGCATGAACTGGTTCTAAACCAGGATTCGAACCCTGGTCTCCCATGTGGAAAGCCAACATCTTAACCACTAAGCCACAGGGAACTCCCAGTTTTGAGTCTTTCAGTCAGAGGGTGTGATGAGCAGAGGTATAGTGGAGGGGGGACGCAGGGGGACAGCGTCCCCCCACTTCTCACATCTAAAATATTTTTGGGGCAAAAGTAGGCCTATGTTTTTTGTCTTGCCATTTACCTGGATGACTATGGACTATGGATACAATTAGGCATTGTAAACAATCTTTCTCAATATGCTATACTTGTTTCAATAGCGTGTATGTGTGTGTTGCCAAGGTGCACGCAAATGCGCATGCAAATGCAAGTGTGCATGCATGTGTTTTAAAGTGGAATTCCACTCAGTTTCAATATTTTACTATGTCATTAATATACCTTGGAGATGTTGTGTGGACATGGTAAAAAAGTTCCCCCCATTCTGTGTATCCTAGAAATTGAGGTCTGAAAAAAAAAAAAAAAAAAATCATTAGCATGGTGAAATACATCTGATGACATCATCAAGATGTGTTTCACCATGTTAATGAGTTTCCTTTTTCACTCTCAGAAAAAAAAAATGAAAATGGGTGGAATTCCCCTTTAAGAGGCATCGCCCCACTTCTAAAAGTACACTGGTGAGGAGCTAACATGGCGTTAACTCACTTAAATTTCAACGGCTATTGCCTAAATCGTCCAAGTATCGCCCGCATACTTTTCAACATTAACCTGTTCACCTGTTATAGCCAGATTCACCAGTACTCACCGGGTCCAATACAAATAAATAAATAATGGACTTCCCGAAACATCACTGGTCTAATGCCAGGTGTGTTTAAAATACTGAACTATGTCTTCAACCCGAGTCGTGGATCTATCAGCCCTTGTTTATTTCTCATAGTTTAGAACATGTTTAACACAGCATTAAAAGGTGGCACCTAGCTTGATATTGACCCTGTGATGCAATTAAAAAACATTTAAATAAATGTCATATTTTATTTCATGCCATGTTTCTTTAGCGTCGGCCCCTAAATCAATTAGTAGCTTGTGGCCGACCATTCTACATGTTTGGCCTGAGCCTTCTTCACTTTTTGAAGTTCTAGGGACAAGCCTTCTGGTATTCCAACATGCGTAGATCATTATTGTATATTAACCCTTGTGTGAATATCCCAGGTGGGTTTTCAAGTTGCTCGATCCAGTATTTACATATTTGCTATTATTTTTGCCCCCGACTTTTATGTACAAAAAATAATTATTATAACTGGATTAATCGAAAAGTAGCACCGTGTATAACTGGTGTCTGTTATAGAGGGTATGCACGTCACAATTAAGTGATATCACCATCCAACATGAAATCTGTGTAAGAAAGTCTACTTAGTGGTAAAAACTACTTTGTGGCCTTGACATTCAGATTATCATAAAAGTCATTAAACTCACACACAACACAGGCAGGTGAACATGACCTGTATGTCCAACATTAAGACAGCACATCGCAATGCATGTCAGGCCAAAGCAAACTTCATGTTATCCACAAGAAATAAATGCATAAACAAACGAATGAATAAATGTTTGTGGTGGACACAAGAATAGTGCCATGAGCAGGATTCAAACCCACTCAGTCCAGGAGTAATGGTTTGAAAGTCTATCGCCTAAAAAGCCATGCTATGAACTGTCTACTGCAATATGCTTTTCTTTGGGTTTATTAGTTCTGATGCTTGTCAAAGTGGGGGTCCTTGAAACAGTTTGAAAGATGTCGCTAGAGCTGTAAATTGATTGTGCTTAACTAGTGTCAGACCAAAGCAAACTTCATCCACAAAATAATGATGTTTGTGGTTGACGCAAAAATAATGCCATGAGCGGGATTCAAACCCACTCAACCCTGGAGATATGGTTTGAAAGTCTATCACCTAAAAATCCATGCTATGAGCTGGCTGCTCACATACCTCTTCCAGAATCTATATTATAATAGGCCCAATTCATGCAAGAAATGGAAAATATCCATCTTTTAAAAAAAAAGGGAATTCCCTGTGACTCGGGGGAGATATTAGACTTCCAGGTCATCAGGCTGGTGTTGTGAGACAACCTTCCTTTTGACCTCACACGGGGATATCTTCCGGAATGGACGAGGGGCAGGTACTGATATTAAACCAGGATTTGAACCCTGGTCTCCCATGTGGAAAGCCAACATCTTAACCACTAAGCCACAGGGAACTCCCATTTTTGAGGCTTTCAGGCAGAGCATCTGAGGAGCTAACATGGAGTTAACTACATTTTTAATAGGCGTCCAAAAGCGACCATCTCTTTTACTCAGTTAAATGTCAACAGCTATTGCCTAAATCGTCTAAGTATCGCCCGCTCACTTTTCGACATTAACCTGTTTGCCTGCTGTAGCCAGATTCACCAGTACTCATCAGGTCCAATACAAATATATAAATAATGAACTTCCGGAAACATTGTGGTTAGAATCCTGACTTACTGTATGTCTCCGGCCCGACCCGTGGAACTGTCACCCCTTGTGTATTTTTACAATTTCTCATATTTTAGATGTTTAACACATCAGCATTGAAAGGTGGCACCTACTGTAGCTTGCTATTGACCCTGTGATGCAATAAAAAGAATAAATCATTTAATTTCAGATTTTATTTCATTCCACGTTGCAACTTGCTTTAGCGTCAGCCCCTAAACCAAGTAGTAGTTTGTGGCCGACCATTCCACATGTTTGGCCCGAGCCTTCTACGCTTTTTGAAATTCTGGGCCAGACCTCCTTCTTATTCCAACATGCGTGGTTCATTATTGTGTATTCACCCTTGTGTGTATATACTGGGCAAGTTTTCAAGTTGCTCAATCCAGTATTTGGATATTTGAAATTACTGCTTTGTGGTCTTGCCAGCCAGATGTTGATAAAATACATTAAACTCACACAACGCATGCGGGCGAACATGACCTGTATGTCCAATATTACTATTACTAACCCTAACCCCAAGCTTAAACGTAACCGCAAGCATGTCGCAATGCATGTCAGACCAAAGCAAACTTCACTTTATCAGCAATAAATGAATAAATGTTTGTGGTGGACACAAAAATAATGCCATGAGCAGGATCCCAACCCACTCAACTTATGGTTTGAAAGTCTATCACCTAAAAGTTTGGGACCCAATGGTTTAGTGAAGTCTATTGACCAGAGATCAGATATTGACCCATACTAAAATAAACATAAAGGGAATTCCCTGTGACTCGGGGGAGATATTAGACTTTCAGGCCATCAGGCTGAGGTTGTGAGACAATCTGTCACACTCACCTGCCTATTGACCTCACATGAGGATTTTGGACTTGTCTGTACCCCCGTATGCAACCAAGGTTTGAACCCTGGTCTCCCATGTGGAAAGCCAACATCTTAACCACTAAGCCACAGGGAATTCCCAGTGGACCACAGGGATATTGGACTATTGAAGCCATCATCACGTTTATCTAACTGAAATATCTTCCCTGTGTATTTTTTTTGTAATATCCTGGGTGGGTTTTCTAGTTGCTCAATCCAGTATTTAGATATTTGATATTATTTTTAGTCCCCCTCTTTCATGTACAAAAACCCATTATAACTGGATTCATCGAAAAGTAGCACCTGCCCTTGGTTCTGGTGTCTGATATAGAGGGTATGCGCTTCACAAGTAGTGATATCACAATCAAACATGAAATCTGTGCAAGAACACCGACTGAGTGGTAAGAACTATTTTGTGGTCTTGACAGCCAGATGATGATAAAATACATTAAACTGACACGCAGGTGAGGTGAACATGTACTGTATGTCCTATTATTACTATTACTAACCCTAACCCCATGCTGAAACGTAACCACAAGCACGTTGCAATGCATGTTTGCTTTATCCACAATAAATAAACAAAAAACAAACAAACAAATGGGTTTGTGGTGGACACAAGAATAATGCCATCAGCAAGATTCAAACCCACTCACCCCAGGAGTCTGGTTTGAAAGCCTGTCACTTAACAGTCATGCTATGAGCTGGTGGAGTTCTTTTTCTTTCGGTGTTATTACCTCTGATGCATGTCAAACTGGGGGACGGGGTCCTTGAAACATCATAGTGTGTGTGTGCGTACGTGCGTGCGTGCGTGTGTGCGTGTGTGTGTGTGTGCGTGCGTGCGAGAAGTTTGGGACCCAATGGTTTAGTGAAGTCTACTAACCAGAGATCAGATATTGACCAACACTAGAATAAACATAAAGGGAATTCCCTGTGACTCGGGGGAGATATTAGACTTTCAGGCCAACAGGCTGAGCCTTTTGACCTCACATGGGGTTATATTTGCCTCTATATTCAACCAGGATTCGAACCCTGGTCTCCCACGTGGAAAGCCAACATCTTAACCACTAAGCCACAGGGAACTCCCAGTGGAAGAGAGAGATATTAGACTATTGAGATATTGAGTTACTACTAGAGATATTACACAAAAACGATTAAGGAATATATGCCTTTTTCCCCTCTACGTTACTTCTACTTTGATGCAGCAGCCCTTTCTCTGCAGACAGACACTTGCTTCGTCCAGCAGACAGGCCAGAACTTTGTTGCTGTCAACAAATCCGGAAAGGCGGTGCTAATTTGTGTGTGTGTGTTGGTGAGGCAGTGTTTTAGCCAATCACGGCACAGCAGTCTCCAGCAGTTTCATAATGAGCCAATAGAGTGGAGTTGAGGTGGAGTTAGATTCTGTTTTTAAACAAATCTGTTTACAAACACACACACACACACACACACACACACACACACACACACACACACACACACACACACACACACACACACACACACACACACACACACACACACACACACACACACACACACACACACACACACACACACGTTGTCTCCCTTCTGGGAGGCACAGACTGAGTAGAAAAAATAGTGGTATTTTATAATGTACATTAGTGAGGACGTATTATATGAATATACATTGAAAAGTGGTGAAGTGGTCCTTTAAGATGTTGAGCCTCCACGTGGGAGACCAGGGTTCGAATCCCGGGCGTTCCAGTGGTGCCGTGACCTGGATCAGGCTTCCCTGTGAAAGGAGGTCAAAAGGGAGTGTAGCACGTGGCTACAGCCTCTGTAGCAGGTGGCTACAGCCTCTGTAGCAGGTGGCTACAGCCTCCGTCGTGATGGCCTCCAAAGTCTAGTATCTGCCCCCAGACCAGGGGGATGTCCCTTTGGTCTAGTGGTTAAGATGTTGGACTTTCACATGGGAGACCTGGGTTTGAATCCCGGGTGTTACATGAGTACTTTTTCCACCTCTGTGTGGGTTGTTTTTAATACAATACAAACTGAATGATGTTCCCTGTAAATGATACTGACCACAGATCAGTTTTGGTTCTCCAAGTGTGGTCCGGAGACCCCAAGGGGTCCTTGAGGGGGGTCCAGGGGGTCCCTCTGTTACCCCCTGCACCTCCCTCCCTTAGTTAAATTAACACAGGTTTTACAATTTAAATTGAATTAAAGGGGAACTCCACCCATTTTCAACATTATAATATGTCATTAATATACCTAGATGCTGTGTGGACATGATAAAAAAAAAAAGTTCCCTCAATTCTGTACTTCCTAGAAATGGAGGTCTGAAAAAACATTAACATGGTGAAATCCCTCTGATGACATCACCAAGATGTATTTCACCATGTTTTTTCCTTCAGACCCCTTTTTCCTGAGAGGATACAAATGGAACCAAATGGACCCGCTAGGGTCCATTTGGTTCACATTTGTATCCTCTCAGGAAAATTTTCACAATGGGTGGAATTCCCCTTTAAGTGGCGTTCAACTAATGCATGTGAAAATCGCCGCCAGATCCATGAAAAGTATTCTCTCATGAGGGTTCCTGCATATGTATAAAACGGAGGTCCGCTATTTGGCTAATACTATGAATTTGAGAGTCCTTCATTGACATGAGGAAATTTGGGAGCAAATGGTTTAGTTCGGTGACGTCTGTTGACCACAGATCACTTTATTGTCCCACATTAAAATAAATATAAAGGGAATTCCCTGTGACTCGGGGGAGATATTAGACTTCCAGGTCATCAGCTGGAGGTTGTGAGACAACCTTCCTTCTGACCTCACACGGGGATGTTTCACCTCATCCACAGTTCCGCTACTTCTCTAACCAGGGTTTGAACCCTGGTCTCCCATGTGGAAAGCCAATATCATAACCGCTAAGCTACAGGGAATTCCCAGCAAAGTGGAGAGGCACTGAGGAGCCACTGTTGCACGGGTATTCGATGGAGTGCTTTTTAAATAACTTCAAGGCATGTTTGGGACAAATGCTGTTCTCCTCCTGGCCTTATAAAGAGCTGCAGTCTGGTCTCCACCAGGTCCGGATGTAACATTTCCCAATATGGGGGGATCAGGCGAAAATGGGTGCGATGAAGTCGCACCCATACCATTTTCAGTTACAGGACTTTTATTAGACAAGTAAAGCATCAACAATAACATCAGTTGTTGTTGAAGTTGCAACAGACACGCAGCATGCATAAAGCTAAAGGTCTGACTCAGAGAGTTTTCTGTTTTCAATGATGAAATGCTGTTGGTTTAGTGGTGACACAGCTGTAGTTAGTTAGTAGCAGTAGTAGTGTTTCAAAAATCATTTTAATCATAAGCACTTTAATTTGAAATATCATTGGGTTGATTGAATGCCATCATGTTTGGTGGGGTAGTCAGGGCATTTAGGGGGCATTGCAACCCCCCATGCCCATTGCTAGATCCGCCCCTGCTCTCCACACAGCCAGGTGCAGTTGAGTGGCTGATCATCAACACTCCTGTTAGGATGGGACATGCAGAGAGGCTACAACAAAGTATAAGTTAAGCACACACTGCAGTACTTTCTTTAATGCTTCAGCAATCAATGACACACATTGTGTGCAACACACACACACACACACACACACACACACACACACACACACACACACACACACACACACACACACACACACACACACACACACACACACACACACACACACACACACACACACGCACACGCAAGTCCTGTTTGCCCAAAACAAAGCCTGGATGGATATAGAGTAAAATTGAATCTGGATTGTCCTAATACATTTCGGAAATATCCCGCAAAAATCAACACTTATTTTAGCTTTATTGTCACATTAGCTTACACCTCAGATATATAAGTGGACAAAGTGTATTTCTGCAAGCGTTTTCCTGTGACTGCAGTTTTATTTGTTAAAGATGTGTTGAAGATGTGACCGGTGGTATAACAAAGTTTTTGGGCCACAAAGGGGACCATTTTGGTAATTCTCCAGTTTCTTTGCAGATTGTGAAAGTACATAATGTACGCTTTGAGAGTGAGGTGTCATTTGTTGAAATTGGAAAACATTTTGAAGAAGATACGGCCGTTGGAATTCTCTTCAACCACATTATTGTCATAGCGCTGAACAGCTTTCAAGAGATTTCACACATTCTGGGTCTGTTAATGGGAGTTAACAATTGGCAAATTGGTTGTTGTTAAAGATCACAGGAATACAAACGATTACAATAGTGGACAAAACACTTACAAAAATGGTACTTTAGTGTACACAGTCAAATATACATACTGTATATAGTTCCCTATAGTTGTTTGCACTTAATATCCAATATACAGTAGGCCTACATATTTTAATTAGGGGTGGGACTCGATTAAAAACTAATCTAATTAATCTAATTAATTTGAAGCTTTGTAATTAATTAATCTCAATTAATCACATACTAATATTTGACCCGAGAAGAAATTTTTGTGTCAATTAAAACAGGTTGGTAATGTGTGAGTTTTTCTAAATAAAAACTGTATCCATACTGTGACATGTCCAGTGAAAAGGGTTCTGTGGTGCCAAATCTATGTGTAAAATGAGTTCATTTTCTTAATTGCATCATTTTTCAGTAATTAATTAATCTCAATCAGTTAAAGTCCCAGTCCTAATTATAATATATGAGGAATGTAGTATACAGGCATAAACTATATGATCATATTATCTAGCATCACTATTATAATGACTCTACTATAAAATGACAAGGACTGGTTATGTCAGTGGTGATTGAGGCCCAAACCATTAGAAGTAAGCTTGGGGACATACAGTATACAATATAATATTAAATTAAAATTAAAGTAAATCAAGTATCAATAGTAACACCCTATTCTACTGTAGATACTGTAACTGTACAAGGTCTGTTTTTAAAATGTATTTGAGTACTAAGACATTACAAATACCGGTAGTATTGCCTACCTAAAGTAAAAGTAAAAACTACTCATTAAGCAGAAGTTCCCATTTCACAAGTTTTCCAATTAATAATATATAAATACTCACAACATGTCACCAGGAAGGACGACATGTTGTATGACGACTCACACGCATGCGCATGCACGCACACGTGCGCGCGCACGCACGCACACACACACACACACACACACACACACACACACACACACACACACACACACACACGCACGTATGCATAAAGCTAAAGGTCTGACTCAGAGAGTTTTCTGTTTTCAATGATGAAATGCTGTTGGTTTAGTGGTGACACAGCTGTAGTTAGTTAGTAGCAGTAGTAGTGTTTCACATCATTTTAAATATAAGCACTTTAATTTGAAATATCTTGGGTTGTTTTGCATGCCATCATGTTTGGGGGCGGCAGACTGGGTATTTAGGGGGGCATTGCCCCCCCATGCCTAGATCTGCCCCTGTGCACCATGCTCCTTGTACAACCCGGTCGCCACAGGAGAACCAAACGTTCCGGTTCTGGTGTCAGTCAGTTACAGGTTCCACCCTGGCAGCATGACATCACTATTTTAGGCATGTCATTATAAGCGAAGATTATTGTCAGAAATATGTCAAGAAATAATGGCTTAAATCGCTCACATAGCTTAATTTTAAAACGGTGACGTGGAAATTGGAAAGCTGTCTTTTGTGACAACAGAAGGGAAAGGTTTCCCACGCAAAGAACACAATGTTGAACACACGCCTAGACAGACTGAATAGACAGAAATAGTTATATCTTATAATGACCCTTAATAGGACCAGTTACAGTATGTGAATACTAGGATGAGAAGGGCTGATGTCTGTGCACCTTTAAGTAAAATGAGCATTTAAAATCTAACAATCTATATGTAACTTTCCTCCTCTGCCCCAGATTTGAACCCAGTGTACTGTGCAGGTGTCACAGTTTAACCACACAGAAAGTAGAACCACACTTTTGTCCACAATACCATCCTGGATTTGGGGAAACAAAACGGTCAAACATACAGATCAAAATGACCATTAATCTTCTACATTCTCTAGTTGCGTAGACTTGGGCTAATTCACATGATGAATATTTTAATTCTTGAGTGTGTAAACTCTTGAGAGTGGAAATCAAATGGACCCACAAGGGTCCATTTGGTTACTTTTTTTTTTCTCTCATTTTTACGCTCTCGAAGAGTTACATCTGGTTAACCAACTTTCCAACATTTAGCCTGGGGACCACCTGGAACCCTTTCAAGGACCACTGATGTTCCCCAGACCACTACAAATCAGTCTATTTGTAATCCAACTCCTAACACCAGACCAGTCCAGGTCTGGCCAAATTAACTCCTGATTTTAAGCCTCAAAGTCGACTGATGATGGACAAATATCTGACCATTATGGTATGCTGCTGGAACAGGATATCTCCCTGCTGAATGCAGCAACTCTCTGTACAGAACATTTACTCCTCACCAACCTTAATAGGATGCTGTTATCATACGGTGATGTAAAGAGTCTCACTCTGAACTGGTTGTCCCACAAACCTTTGAACAAAATGTTCAGTTGTTGTTGTTAACTTGTGGCAGTTTGCAACTTTACCCCTTTCTATACTTTAACGTGTTTTGGTGTTGTAAGCAATATGTTATATACTTTAGCTAATGAAAAATATCAGATCTACAAGCTCATAGCACGCCACCGAGTGGCGCGCTATGAGCCTGTAGATCTGATTTTTTTTTTTTTTTTTTTTTGGAGAAAATGTGCTGCAAATCTTTGAATATATTATTTCAGAAGCAAACATTTGAACTCAAATCTTCTGTGGGATCAGCTAGAACATATGTGTTTTATTTTTACAGAAAAACTAGACTAGTGTCTAGAATCTAGCTTTAGAAACTATTGCTATAAACTAGCCTCAGAAACTAGAATCTGGTGTCAGAAACTAGAATTTACCGTCAGAGAACAGAATTAGACTTCCACACGGGAGACCTGGGTTCGAATCCTGGGTGTCTCACACACACACACACACACACATATATATATATATATATATATATATATATATATATATATATATATATATATATATATATATATATATATATATATATATATATATATATATATATATATATATATATATATAATTTAGTATGTATATACTATTGTAGCCTCTGTATCGTGCTATATATCGTGAGATTGCAAGCAATATCCACCACCACTACTCATTTACTACTTAAGTAAATGTAAATTCTAAGTAACTAAGTACCTAAATGTTTTACTCAAGTGCAGGCTGTAGTATACAGTAGATATGAGTTCAATCCACCACTTAAACGCTTCAATTAGGCTGCTATACTTCAGGTTGAGTATCAGTGTGGTCTGCTCTATAGTACAGTATAATATAGGTGACAGGAAGAATGAATGTGTGAAGAGTTCCCACAGTGCACTGCAGTCAGTCAGTAGCCTCGTCAAATTAAATTACACACCTGTTACTGACTACTGTGTAGGTAGGATACTATCATGGCTGTTCTCTGTCTGTCTCTCTACCTCTGTCTGTCTGTCTGTCTGTCTGTCTGCCGGAACACAAGATTCTGTCCACCAGATTCAATACTCTACCAAATACCCGCACCTGATACTTGTCAACAAAGTCCACTCCCACAACACCAAAGGCAGTTCAACAAACTGTGCGCTGCCTGCAACCCAGATTCGGCACAAACAAGGGACTAAGGCCCCGGCTACACGACTCCGGATCTTTTGCCAAACGCAGAAATATTCCTGCGTTTGGGCCGTTCCACTACACGCAAACGGCGTTTTACGTCACTCAAACGGAGTTTTGGGCAAACGGATAAATAAGTGAAGATATTCGAAAATATCCGGAGCAGCGTAGCCGTGTAGACACGTGAAACGAAAACGATGACGTCCCATACTTATCAGCTCATGACGTGACCAAACAACTTCCGAGGTGTCCCTATTCAGGCTGCATTGAACAGCGCGAGCGCTCAGTTTCTGACCCCCAATGTCGTAACTATTCGACTGGATGTTACATTAAAGAAGTCTACCTCCCGGAATCCCAGACTTTTTCGCCATAGAGACACACGGGGACTACAAATGTCATAAAACAGCGGAGACGCAAGAGGGTACGTCAGAAAGGGGGACTGCCGGCAGCCCACTGAAGTCCACTGAAATTCCACTGTAGTTAGCCTACCCTTAAAACAATATGAAATGAACAGAAGACTATATTGATTTGAATAAAAATATGATTCCAAATGTATGAAGTCTTTCTCAAGAGGTCGTGTTTCACATTTAATTTACCACTTGAATTAGTTACCCATAATGCTAACAGAGCAGAGAGGAGACTGCAGACAGAGAACCTGTCGCTTTTAAATGACGTCACTGTCTTTACGAGGCTACAATCGCCGACTTTGAAGAGTCGAATTCTCAACAATACACACCAATCCCGACTGACTTTGTTCATTCATGTCTATATTTTGGTACATGTCCCAGCTTATTATTATGTTTTACCTACCTCGGAGCTCTGACAGCTGTTTTACTGTTGTCAGCTTGTTGTATTAATAAATGTGGCTGATATATGGGAAAATAAGCCAGCTATATTTGGAGGAGTGACATATACTGACATTTTCAACTACCATAGTGAATTATGCAGAGGAGTATTAACTAGTCTTGTAAAATGCCGTTTGGATCATTATAAACAAATACATAGCATATGAAACAAAACACAGCTAATATATCTGAGTATTGAAAATCTCAAGGGATGGGACCATGACGTATATACTGTGCGACCACATTAACTTGAGATTTATAATGCTAGTACATGTGAATTTCTGATGGAGTATATTATAGTACATTGTGGGCTGTATATTCAGATGGCAGGTGTGTGACAGTAATAAGGATAAATAAATCATATTTTACACGTCATCAGAACACAGAATAAAGTGCTACAGCCTCAGTAATAAATTAGTGAAATTACGGTATTTTGTGACAGGGATTGCAGGGATTGCATTGACCGCTGGAATACCCTGTTCTAACGAACCCTTTGGGTAGCCGCTGTTTCATTTGGGGGCGTGAAATTTGTAGTCTCCGTGTGTCTCTATAGAGACACACGGAGACTACAAATTTCAGGGTGTAAAATATGATTTATTTATCCTTATTACTGTCACACACCTGCCATCTGAATATACAGCCCACAATGTACTATAATATACTCCATCAGAAATTCACATGTACTAGCATTATAAATCTCAAGTTAATGTGGTCGCACAGTATATACGTCATGGTCCCATCCCTTGAGATTTTCAATACTCAGATATATTAGCTGTGTTTTGTTTCATATGCTATGTATTTGTTTATAATGATCCAAACTGCATTTTACAAGACTAGTTAATACTCCTCTGCATAATTCACTATGGTAGTTGAAAATGTCAGTATATGTCACTCCTCCAAATATAGCTGGCTTATTTTCCCAATTAATCAGCCACATTTATTAATACAACAAGCTGACAACAGTAAAACAGCTGTCAGAGCTCCGAGGTAGGTAAAACATGATAATAAGCTGTGACATGTACCAAATATAGACATGAATGAACAAAGTCAGTCGGGATTGGTGTGTATTGTTGAGAATTCGACTCTTCAAAGTCGGCGATTGTAGCCTCGTAAAGACAGTGACGTCATTTAAAAGCGACAGGTTCTCTGTCTGCAGTCTCCTCTCTGCTCTGTTAGCATTATGGGTAACTAATTCAAGTGGTAAATTGAATGTGAAACACGACCTCTATTGAGAAAAAACAACAACATGTGTTGAGAAAGACTTCATACATTTGGAATCATATTTTTATTCAAATCTATATAGTCTTCTGTTCATTTCATATTGTTTTAAGGGTAGGCTAACTACAGTGGAATTTCAGTGGACTTCAGTGGGCTGCCGGCAGTCCCCCTTTCTGACGTACCCTCTTGCGTCTCCGCTGTTTCATGACATTTGTAGTCCCCGTGTGTCTCTATCCCAGACTTTTTCGCCATAGCGCATCGTGGTAGGAATTGTGGAGCGGACCTTTATTGTTTTTTAATTCACAGGAAGGGTATACCTATGGAAGTTTACCTGCCCATAATTTCTGTAATAGGCTATATGTACAAACTTATACCCTTCCTGTGAATTAATTTATGTGAACTGTATACAGTTCACGTGAATTTCCTCCATAGACCTCCAATATTCAATTCACTTCAATTCAATAACTCATAGTCCCCTTACTAGTACTACTACCAGGTTACGTGAAATTTGTATTTGGGTAACCATGGAAACCAGCTAACACCAGCCATTTCTGTGTTGTGCCAAATATTTCTTATCGCCACCTACTGGCTTGGCATACGTGTTGGAGCCCCAAATGTCCGTTTTGGGTTTATGTGTGGACACGGATATCTTTGTGGTGTGGACAGGATTTTTTTTTCAACGGAGGAGAAAAAGAACGGATATTTTCCTCGTGTAGCCGGGGCCTACTCCTTCAAAACCACTCTCGAAGGGCTCCTTTACGGACAGGTGGAATTCAAAACTGTCCTAAAATCTGATTGTCCATCTGTCGCTCTCTCTCTGTCTGTCTGCGCCTCACACACACACACACACACACACACACACACACACACACACACACACACACACACACACACACACACACACACACACACACACACACACACACACTTTACCTGTAGGAACTACAAGAGGCGTAGAAGCAGCAGCTACGGGTCCCCGGATGGCTCAGCCCACAGCCAAACAGCAGCAGCAGCAAGCACGTCTAGAGAGAGAGAGAGAGAGAGAGAGAGAGAGAGAGAGAGAGAGAGAGAGAGAGAGAGAGAGAGAGAGAGAGAGAGAGAGAGAGAGAGAGAGAGAGAGAGAGAGAGAGAGAGAAGAGAGAGAGAGAGAGAGAGAGAGAGAGAGAGAGAGAGAGAGAGAGAGAGAGAGAGAGAGAGAGAGAGAAGAGAGAGAGAGAGAGAGAGAGAGAGAATCGAGGTGGAACTGAAGGAACTGCAGAGAGACGCGGTGTGGCGGTGGCAGCAGCAGCTTCGTTCGTTCGTTCGGTCGGTTCGGAGGCTCTTTTCTCCCCAGGTTTTGGGTGCATTGTATCTATCTGTCTCGAGAGGGAGGGAGGGTGGTTGGACTATTAGTCCCGTGCAGACCTGTGCGTGCCAACAGACGGCAGCAGACGCGGACAGTAGCAGCAGCGTTTGGTTTTAAAGAACATAAAACAGACAGTGAGTGAACGCCCCCCTTAGTAGAAGAAGAAGAATCTCCTTCTATTTTTCGCATTATTCTCCGTCTCCCTCCCAGACCAGAACCAGACCAGACCGGACCGGTGCAGATGTTTCTGTGAAGACAGGACAGAAGCAGCCAAACCAGTGTGTTGTTATTGTGTGTTTGTGCGTCGTAGAGACACAAACGCAGAGAAAGAGAGAGACAGAGCCGTACGTGGACGTGACTGGGACCTGGAGGAGACCAGAGAACCGAACGCTCCTTCGCTTCCTCCTTCCACACTGCGGGGAGAAGCCGTGCAGTCAGCCCGCGAGGGAAGGAGACTGCGCCGCCGCCGTGCGTAAAGACGGCCGGAGAGGAGAGGAGAGGAGAGGCGTGGAGACCAGCCGAACCACACCGTGACCCTGCTGCTGCGATCATAAGGACGGGAAACCCGGACCCGGACCGCCGGCCGTGACCCCTACCGTACCCTGTGGGGCGGCGATACCGGAGGATAACAACACCATCGGCGGTCTAAAACCACTGCACCCAACCAACCGACCGACCGACCACCGCAGCAGCCTGATGCCCAGTGCGCATGCAGTCAGCCAGCTGGTATGAAGGTACGAGTCCACAGACACACACAGACAGAGCTCTGCAGGTCCAGAGCTCCGCTGCTTTTAGGAGTCTGCCTGCGCATTGGATCCTCTCCTCATAGAAGCACTGGGGCTCTGGACCAGAGCTAGCACACGCACACGCACGCACGCACGCACACACACACACACGGAGTACTACAGTCATTCTTTCAGATTCCGCCAGATGCGCACACGTAACGTGCGGTCCGCGCCGCAGCATACACATACATACAGCAGCACTGTCTGTAGACTGTAGCACATATTATATTATATACTGTGTGCCTTAACGGAGGGGGAAATAATCGATTTAACGTTATCGGTGGTGTCGCTAATGAATAGGACGATTAACCGGTCTGATCACGATGTGAGATGCTGTCTGGTTGGCTGGCTGATGCTGCCTGGTGGTAGTGGAGGCTATACTGCGTGTATCCCACTGTCTCCCCCAGCACAGCGCGCACCACCACCACCATCCCTCCCTCCCTCCCTCCATGCACGTCCACGCGAGCCGGGGTCATTTTGGGTTTTCTCGTGCGCGCCGCGTGCACGCGGTGGTGGTGGAGGTGGTGCGTGAGTGAGGAGAGGAGAGGGGAGAGTACTACTAAACGCACGTACTGGCGCGTGGCTGATGCATGCACGGCACGCACGCATGCACATCAAACAAACCAAATGTGTGTGCGTACTGCGTGATGATGACACTGTTGTTGTTGTTGTTGTTGTTGTTTATCCATGTAATAGTAAAATGTGATGCAGATGATCTTGGTGATACAGTAGTCTATAGTAATTAGGCCTAATCTCTTGTTTGTGGTCATGCTGGACTTTAGGCTCTTTGGTTGGACTTGTTAGAGGACAGTAGCCATGAATGGGTCAGTGTCACTGTAGGTAGGCCTACTTATGAAATATGAACGTGAAGAATCCATAAAGCGTCCTGAATTAATAGTAGCTGCCATAAAAAGGAGCTATTATACACAGACAAAGACCTGTATACTGTATATCACTATATTATGCTCTGAGACCTCATGTTATTCTTTAATGGTTATGGCTTTAATGGCCTGAGTGTGTATAGTTCACACAGCAGCAGACAATTAGCTTCTTTAGGGTGAGGGGCTCATGTCCAGACCTATAATTGTTGCCCCCCCTCCTCCCCGGTCACCCCAGAGGACCGTCCGGTCACAGCGGTCACCCCTGGGCTGGCCGTAACCCCCGTTTTAAAAGCCCAATAGTTGCGGTATACCGCTGCTGTCGGAGACAGACACCACTCCTCTCTGCTTCAGCCCTGCATTGGCAGCGGGCCACTGGGTTTGGGAGGATGACGCCCACACAGGGGCGGATGTAACATTTACCAATTGGGGGGCAGGAGAAAATGGTATGGGGTTGGCTTCATCGCCCGTGTCGCTTCGCGCCACGATTTTCGGTTACAGGACTTTTATTAGGCAAGTAAAGCATCAATAATAACATCAGTTGTTGTTGAAGTTGCAACAGACACGCAGCATGCATAAAGCTAAAGGTCTGACTCAGAGAGTTTTCTGTTTTCAATGATGAAATGCTGTTGGTTTAGTGGTGACACAGCTGTAGTTGGCTAGTAGCAGTAGTACTGTTTCAAATCATTTTAAATATAAGCAGGTCAATTTGAAATATCTTGGGTTGTTTTGCATGCCATTGTGTTTGGTGGGGCAGTCTGGGCATTTAGGGGGCATTGGCATTTAGGGGGGCATTGCCCCCCCCCCCCCCCCCCCCCATCCCATGCCCATGCCTAGTAGATCCGCCAAGAGAGAGACAGAGAGAGAGAGAGAGAGAGAGAGAGGGAGAGAGAGAGAGAGAGAGAGAGAGGCGTGCTTATGGTGATGATTAGCACCTCTACGCTGGGAGTGAGAGAGAGGGGTGAGAACAGGAGAGAGAGGGAGAGGGAGAGAGATGTGACAGTCAGGGAGAGAGAGAGAGAGAGAGAGAGAGAGAGAGAGAGAGAGAGAGAGAGGCAGGGAGGGAGATGGAGTGAGGGAGAGAGAATCAGAGAGACTTGGAAGACAAAGGATGCGAGTGCAAACAATCAAAGACTGATGGTGTGGAGGTGGGAGGGGGGGTTGTGGCGGCAGGGCCAGTGTCAAAGTTCCAAGTGTGACTGTCCAGTTGTTTTCCCCCGAGGATTCCCTATATACGCTATACTTGCTGTCTGTCTGTCTGTCTGTCTGTCTGTCTGTCTGTCTGTCTGTCTGTCTGTCTGTCTGTCTGTCTGTCTGTCTGTCTGTCTGTCTGTCTGTCTGTCTGTCTGTCTTGGTTAGAAACCTCATTGTGCCAAAAAGTGTTGTCAGGATTCAAATTGCAAGGCATCAAACCAACAAGTATCTTATCTATCTATCTATCTATCTATCTATCTATCTATCTATCTATCTATCTATCTATCTATCTATCTATCTATCTATCTATCTATCTATCTATCTATCTATCTATCTATCTATCTATCTATCTATCTATCTATCTATCTATCTATCTATCTATCTACAGTATCTTTCAATCTATTGATCTATTCGACCATATCTAATCGATCTTATCTAATCGATCTAATCTAACTGTCATACTAATTAAACTGTCCCCATCTTCAATCAGAACGTGGCACAGTGGCAAAGTGATGATGGCACAGAGAGACAGAGAGAGAGAGAGAGAGAGGAAGAGAGAGAGAGAGAGAGAGAGAGAGAGAGAGAGAGAGAGAGAGAGAGAGAGAGAGAGAGATGCTCTTACTTGGCATGCCAGACTGGAGTCTCCAGTCTGTGCTGTGAGCGTGTGAGTCTGTCTGTCTGTCTGTAATGTGTGTGTGTGTGTGTGTGTGTGTGTGTGCGCGCGCGCACAGCGTGTGTTTTTTGTACGGCAGGATAGTGTGTTTTTTCTGTGTGTGACAGTGTGTGTGTGTGTGTCTGTCTATCTTGTGTGTGTGTGGTGCGTGTCTATCTTGTGTGTGTGTGTGCCTGTGTGTGGTTGTGGGTATAGTGATTGTGTGAACCTTAGAACAGCAGCAGCAGCACAGGGCCCATTGTGTTGCGTGCGTGTGTGCGTGCATGGAAGCGTGCGTGTGTGTATGCGTGCGCGTGCGTGCGTGTGTGTGTGTGTGTGTGCTTCCTTCCATCTCTACCTGTGTGTGCGCGGGGGCTAGTTGTCATGGCAACGGCCTTGTAGCTGCACGTTGACGTTCCACAATGTCCTCACTGGCAGGGTCAGCGTATAGCACACACACACACAACACACCACACCACACACACACACACACACACACACACACACACACCAACACACACACACACACACACACACACACACACACGGTGTGTGCGTGTCTGCTTGTATTTAGTGTGTTTGTGAGGACCAGTAATCATCCCCCCACTAGGACAGAGGAATCTGCAGAAACAGACATTTATTATGTCTATTTCCTGGAGAAATGACTCTTTTATTGGCAACCCTTTGGGTGAGATTCATCCTCTTCAACAACCCAGACTGGGAATGTCTTGTTGTGCTTGGATGGGATTCTGTCCACATGTCCATAATGCTGTAGTGATGCTGTATACCAGGTGGTCCGGGGACCACCAGTGGTCCTTGAGAGGGTTTCAGGTGGTCCCCAGGCTAAATGATGGAAGGTTGGGTAACCAGGTGTAACTCTTGAGAATGTAAAAATGAAACCAAATGGACCCTTGCGGGTCCATTTGGTTTCATTTTCACACTCTCAAGAGTTAAAATAATATGCACCATCTGAATTATCACTATTTAATCAAGAAGTCTACACTGTTATGTTGGCAAAAATCCAGCCTGGAATTGTCAACAAAACCAAAAGAATTCTTTAGTTTTAGGTCTTTGGAGTGAAATTGTCATCAAATGGTGGTCCGTAGTGGCTCAAATGCTGAAGAAATGGTGGTCCCTGTTGTCAAAAAGGTTGAAAAAACCACTGCTGTATAGCATCCACGTCTCTGTCTGTACTGTACTAGAGCTGCAATGATTCATTCATTAATCATAATCAAACCATTATTCGAGTAGTTGTCAACTAATTTAGTAACCGATTAATCAGATCGGAAAACTAATTACTGCTGTTTCGTGCTCCAATTTAAAGGTAGGGTAAGTGATTTGAAATTCATGGTGTAGTACCAGCCTGGTGCACTAGGGGCGCCCAAAGAGTAGCTACACTATGTGAACCTGCTGCTCCATCCTGATTGGAGGAGAATTCACCCTCCACCTGGGGAACTTTTATTAGCTCCTCTGCTAGCGTGGGGGAGGGGGAAACTCCATATATGGTCTGCACACCTTATAATAGAGCATTTTAACAGAAAAAAATTGGGGGTGATATCTGACAAAAGTGAAATCACTTCCCCTATACCTTTAACTGGAGTGTTTTCCCCTCTTAACATAATTACCGCTATTGCCGATCATACCACCGTTTGAAGACATTTTAGCCCCACAGACCCCAAAACTAAAGATTCCTTTTTGCTTTTGCCCACAATTCCAGCCTGGATTTCAGAAACAAAACAGGAAAATTGTTAAAAAAAAAAAAAAAAAAAAAAAATCTACATTCTCTAATTGTGTAGATTTGGGCTGATTCATGATGATGAATATTTTAACTCTTGAGAGTGAAAAGTCTTTCCATCATTTAGCCTGGGGACCACCAGGAACTCTCTCAAGGATGACTGGTGGTCCCCGGACACACAATAACACAGGATGCCACATCGCACCCATAGAAATCCATTCTATCCATTGTTTTCAATCGCCTGTATCTCTTCCCAGATGGCATTTTTGGTCAAAACAGTGAATATTCCACAGCTCAGAGCAGCATCTTACTCAGAGGTAAACACCTATGAATGGGCCATATCCTGTGCGCTGATCAAAAAATGTCCCCCACGGGATGGAAACTTGGCTCTTAGAAAAATTAGTTCCACATTATTATTGAAAAATACAAGTGGAAAAAGTGTTAACCATAGTTTTTCCAGTGTTAAATGTGACTAAACGAAACAGGAGTAAGATGTCTCTCTTCCCTTACAATCTACTGATAGTTGCAGCTGCACAGTGGAGAGTGCAAAGCAAAAATATGACACAAAACAGCAATTATAGCATCAAGAAAAACACAGGAGAACATCAGTGTTCCTTTTTTCCTTTCTGACTGACTCATGTGGAGCTATTATTCTTTAATCAAATGCAGTAAGAATAAGCCTAAAGACGCCATGAGTTTGATTTTCATTTGACTAGCAGCCTAATCAGCAGCTCACCAAACATATTTTGAATAGATTGCCGTATTTTCCAGAGTATAAGGAGCACTTAAAAGCCTTTTAATTTTCTCAAAAAACAACAGTGCTCCTTATAATCCTGTGAGCCTTATATATGGATCATTTAACTGCAGTAGCTTCTATTCTATGCGCCTTATATTCCGCCGTGCGTCTTGTATATGAAAACAATTCTAAAATAGGCCATTCATTAAAGGTGCCTTATAATGCAGTGCGCCTTATAGTGCAGAAAATACGGTATTCATCTTTAATGTCTATTATGTTAGTTAGAACATAAAATAACGATATTTTAAGGTGATGGCTAAATAAGTCTCATAATACAGTTCATCAATTAATCTTTTAAATAACGGGTCGATGAATATATTATGAAAATAATTATTAGTTGCAGCCCCTGCAACTAATGCACATAACACGAGAACCGTTCGCCCCGCCGACTTTAAATTTGGCACGCACGTTCCACACCCCTGCAGGGTGGGTGAGAGGAGGCCTTCCTCCAATCAGGATTGAGTGGGGGTGGGCCTTGCTGTATATGCTGTTGGTCTGTTGCTTTTTCCCTCATTGTAGAGTGTGTGCATGTGCACACCCTGCTACTGGGAGGAACCGGAGGGTTTTCCAAATCACCCAATTCACCCACTATACCTTTTTATGAATATTAAAAAAAACAAGTGTTTTTTGTTTCTTTTGGGATTGCTCGCTCTGCTCATGCAAAAGTAGGCCATGGCGCAATTATGCGAGTATTATGCAGATCTAGTTTTGGATGGCAATGTATCTACATTGCTCCATTTCACCTCTGAAATGAAAAACACAGACCCTCCTGTACTGACCGCGATGAATGAAGCAAACATCATCCACACATTGCTTCTGTGTTTCTTTGATGAATGTGTGTGTGCACGTGTGTGTGTTTGTATGTGTGTACACGTGTGATGTTCAGGCCCGGATGTAACATTTACCAATTGGAGAGGCAGGCAGAAATGGCATGAGCCATTCAAGAATTTAAAATTTTCATTCAAATTCTTTGTTTTCGGTGACCCACAACTTATACAGTATATCTTGTACACGACTTATATTAGGCAAGTAAAAGCGTCAATAATAACATCAGTTGTTGTTGAAGTTGCAACAGACACGCAGCATGCATAAAGCTAAAGGTCTGACTCAGAGAGTTTTCTGTTTTCAATGATGCAATGCTGTTGGTTTAGTGGTGCCACAGCTGTAGTTAGTTAGTTAGTAGCAGTAGTAGTGGTTTCAAATCATGTTAAATATAAGCACTGAAATATTTTTGAAATTTGTGTTGCTTGCATGTCATCTGCATCTAGTGGTTTGTTGGGGCAGTCTGGGTGTTTAGGGGGGGCGTTGCCCCACCATCATGCCTATACCTAGATCCGCCTCTGGACATTGTTCATATGCAGTATTCTACAAGCAGGGGTTGACACTAAGGTCTCGGAGGCACTTGCCCATCGGGCAAGTGCAAGTCAGGTTCTACATGCCCTCAGCTCATGGTCACTTGCCCCCCAAAAATATATTGTAAATTTTGCAGATGTAACTCTTGAAAACGTAAAAATGAAACCAAATGGACCCTTGCGGGTCCATTTGGTTTCATTTTTACGCTCTCAAGAGTTAAAATTCATCATCTTACTTAGCCCCAAGTCTACACAACTAAAGAATGTAGAAGATTAATGGTCATTTTGATCTGTATGTTAATTTGCCTGTTTTGTTTCCCAAATCCAGCGTGGAATCGTGGATAGCTAGAAAGCAGTGAAAGACACAGAGGCAGAGTGCAATGACTGCCTTCAAGACAAATTTATCTTGTGTTGTGTTATAGACTAGTGCACTAAGTTGCACACTTGCCCGATCGGGCAACCAGGTAGCAGTCTTCACTTGCCCGACCATTTTTTTTTACTTGCCCCGGGCAAGCGGGCAAGTGTTAGTGTCAAGCCCTGTACAAGGTATAAGGACTAGTAGGGGAATAAGTCTTATTGTAATGAGGATTCAGCCTGGGTGGTTGGGGGGGCTGGGGGGGTTTGGGGGGTTGTTAGGTGTCAGGGATGCAGTTATTTATTACACCTGCTCTGTAAACTCGGCTACGCGCCAGACGCTGTCCAAAAGAATGCAACCCAAAATAGCATTAGTAGTGTCTACTACCAGACTGCACTATGATCGGATTATTTTTAGCATTCAGTCAGTGTTATGGTTTACAAAATGATCAGATCCCACCCACCCAAAAAATGATAAAAAACAAAGATGACATCCATAAAAAAATCACCGGATATTTCTGCAGTCCTCATAGGAATAGTTATGGAAACGTGTGTGTGTGTGTGTGCGTGTGCGTGTGCGTGCGTGTGCGTGTGCGTGTGCGTGTGCGTGTGTGTGTGTGTGTGTGTGTGTGTGTGTGTGTGTGCACCAAGGTGCAGTGCTTTACTGTAGTCCAATGTTTTTAACCAATTGTTGGGGACCCTCAGTGGTCCTTGAGAGAATTCCAGGTGGTTCCCAGGCTATATGATGGAAATTTGGTTAACCAGGTGTAACTCTGCAGGTGTAACTCTGCATGGTTAACCACTGGTTAACCACTCTGGTGTGTAAAAAACAAAAGAAACCTTTAGTTGTGGGGATCTGTGAGGCTAAAATGTCATCAAATTGTGGTCCATGGCTCAAATTCTGAATAAATAGGGGACTATGAAAAAGGTTGAAAACCACTGCTCACGCACACAGGCACACAGGCGCGTGTGCAGTGCACGCCCTGCGAAAAGTATAGCTTTTGTTTGACTTTACTGCAGTCTAAAGGTGTGTGGGTTGATGCCACTTAAGGCTGCATGCACGTGTGTGTGCTTGTGCGTGTGCTTGTGTGTGTGCGTGTGCACGCGCTCCACTGCGCTGCTTCTGCTTCTTCTGTCATTGTCACAATGATGCTCCCCGCTGATGTGACGACGGACGGACGGGGAGGCTCAGCCAATCACACGTCCTCCCCGCTCCCCGTCAACCAATCGGCACGTCGGGATGACGCCGACTTGACTCTACGTGTTTGTAAAGAAGAGAGACAGAGACAGAGACAGAGATAGGTCGTCATGGAGATGTTACCGCCGGCAGAATGGAGTGGACGGGCGTGTGTGTGTGCGTGTGTGTGTGTGTGCGTGTGCGTGCATGTATGTGTGGTGTGTGCGTTCTACATCTACGCTCTTGCCCTCCCACCCACACACCGAACACGCACACACACACAACACACACACACACTATTCATTCTCTCTCTCTCGCTGAAAGCGAATACATGATTTAATTAACTGAGACTGAAGATTTGAATGAAAGTTAAACCCAAAAACCCAATGAAAAATGTAAATGAACAAAAACAAAAAAAAGGCAAAACTTAAAACTCAAACTATAAAACCGAAATCAAACAAAATTGGAATCGTTTCAAGTCTTACAACGCCCCAAAGTGCCGCGTGACGACGGCATTCGTTCGCTCTTGGATCCTCCTGGAGCGTTTGTTTACTTAGATTTCTCATCTTTTATAAATTGACTGCAAGGCTTTCTTCATAACATACCTGGAAAAACCAAGGCGAAGTGAAGACACACACACACACACGCACACACACACACACACACACACACACACACACACACACACACACACACACACACACACGGAGTCTGTTTGTTGTGTTGACTGCTGCAGTGTGTATTGACCGGTATTGACTCGCGTCGGCCACTAGGGAGTTGGATAGTTTGCTGTCAGACTCGTAAGATTTATATTTTAGTTCCGCGCCGGTGTCTCTCTCTCACCTAGACTGTCCGAAAACAGTAGTTGTCAACTAATTTAGTAACCGATTAATCCGATCGAAAGCTGATTACTGCAGTTTTGTGCAAATTAACTGGAGTGTTTTTCCTCTTAACACAATTACCATTATTACCGAAGGGGGTGGGGGGGGGGGGTTCAAACTATTTCATACCTGGACCCACTATTTATTCAGTATTTGAGCCACGGAGGACCACCGTTTGAGGACATTTTAGCCCCACAGACCCCTAAAATAAAGATTTCTTTTGTTTTTGTCCACAATTCCAGCCTGGATTTCGGAGACAAAACAGGAAAACAGGATCAAAATTCTACATTCTCTAATTGTGTAGATTTGGGCTGATTCATGATGATGATGAATATTTTAACTCTTGAGAGCTTAAACATGAAACCAAATGGACCCGCAAGGGTCCATTTGGTTTGACTTTTACACTCTCAAAGAGTTACATCTGGTTAACAAACTTTCCATCATTTAGCCTGGGAACCACCAGGAACTTGTAAGATTTATATTTTAGTGTCTCTCTCATCTAGACTGTCCGAAAACAGACAATCTACAATCTCACTCACTCGCAGGCGGCGCGTTGCAGCGATGACTTGTCAGATTGTGTAGATCACTGATGTCAAACATACGGCCCGCGGGCCGGATGCGGCCCGCGCAATGATTTAATCCGGCCCCAGGCTTGTAGAGCAAAAATGTCTGAGTCTTTCAAAAAAAAAGTAAGTCTCTAGCACGTTCCTATCAAAAGTTATGGTCGTTTAAAGAAATGCTTCTGAGTTGTCTTCTCTGAGCACTAGTCTGGTAGCTTCACAGCTGAGAGTGCTTAATTGATTGGAATGTTGACTCGCAGAGAGGGGGGGGGGGGGGGGGGGGGGGGGGGGGGTGTACTGGCACTGCAAAGTGAGAACTATACTTCAGCAGTAACCTAACTCCATCAGATGGGGCAGCAGAGAGAAGAGTATTCCCTTCTCCTCTCTCTGCTGCCCCATCTGGCGGAGTCAGGTTACTTCACCAGTATAAGGGTCTAAAACTGAGGGATCATTCAGGTCACAACTTGGCTATTTAAATATAAATACGGGTAATAATAATAATCCAATTCAGAGTTTTAAAAAATATACTGCATTTTAGAAGCATTAGTTATTGTTATTCATCATTATTTTTTAATTCGATGATCCATCACTTCAATAAAAAGCAGGTCTGCATAATTCCATGGGTTGTGTAGCCATTTCCAAAGACACTTTGAAATTTATTTTTTTGTATTTTTGAATGGTTTATTGGCGCACTATAAATAAAAATAGCATCTCCCATAGCAAATGTCTTAATCTAGGCTACAAATATAAAACCAATAATGAAAGTCATTAATAACTATTAATAGCTACTCTTAAAAGGATCCCTGGCTAATATGACAAATGTGCCTTAAAACACTATACTTGCATTCTATAACTAAAACATGCAGATAAAAACACCTTCAATACTTTATTTCTTTCATAAATAGAGAATCTTTCACTCAATAGGAGGTGCTCCGGTCGCAGGATAATGATGTCACATGTGCATGTTCATCCATATATTTCATAGAGCTAGATCACACGTGACATCATCATCTTGCGCCAGGAGCAGTTCCTGTTGTTGAAATATTCTTTATTTATGAAAGAAATAAGATGCCATTGTTGTTTTTATGTGTTTATTTTAGTTATATAGGGAAAGTATAATGTTTTAAGTGATGTTTATCTTATTTGTCAGGGATCCTTTTAATAATAAACTTGATTGTGTGATATACTGTAGCGTAGGGTTACGGCTGTGTACGTAAACATGCGTGTGCATGCTTGCAGTCTGTGACTGGTCTGTGACTGGCACCACGGCGTGACTGGCACCGCGGTGCTCCGGCCCCATGAAGTCACATTAAGTCCAATGCGGCCCCCACCCCAAAATGAGTTTGACACCCCTGGTGTAGATCTACCATTTCTTTGCTACTGGTCATGACGATGCTGGGCTTGTGGTGGTGGTCTCTCTGTTGCTATAGAATTTTCTCCCCAATTAGTAGAGGCTAGAGTTGTCAAACTCTGCCCGAACCCGACCAGGCCCGACCCAACCCGACCCGACATGTCAAGGTCGTGCTCGGACCTAAAATGTATGCAGATCAGTAGGGCCGGGTCGGGCTTAGGGCTCCATGAAAAAAGCAATATATATTGAATTATTTTATTATGATAAAAATAATAGTTCTGTCTGTCTGTCTGTCTGTGTATTTACCTCTTATGAAGATGGTGCTGATTGGTATTTTCACTTTTACTCAGTGTATAGTGCTCAAATTCTACCCAAACCCGACCAGGCCCGACCCGACATTGTAGGACCGGATCAGGCCTAAAAACTATGCTAATTGGTCGGGCCAGGCTGGGCTTTGGGCCTGATAAGCTAGGGCCTCAATTTTCAGGCCCGATGAGAACTCTAGTAGAGGCCCAAGGAGAGGTCCGCACGCAGTCGTGTGTGTTTTCTATTTTTCATTTTTGGCATCCATAGTTCCAGATATCTATATATATAAATAGTTTTCATATATTCTCAGTCAGTGCAGTACCAAAAATGTCCACAAAAACATACCATGCACATGCATGCATACATACCAATGACTTAAAGGGTGGAGGCAAAGTTGAAGGGGATATGGATTGTTACAATTGGTATTTTTAGTGACATTAAACAGAATGAGTGCCCATTCATGATCAATATATCCGACTTTATCTGCAGCATTAGCATCTAAACGCAGGCACAGCTTCAGCGGTAACGCAACATGCAGGCAAAGCAGCAAAATCCCTCCAGTCCTTCACTACAAGATATACAAATCATCATCAGACAAACAACAGCTCTGTAGAAAAAGTGGTTGACAAGTGGACAAGTACAAAAAAAGAAAAAAAAAAAAGAAATTCCCCAGCATTCACTCAGCAGGAGGATCCATATTTCGTTTTTACCCAAAACGCGTATTTTTCTCTCGACAAAAGCAATCTCTTCTCCTCCCCCACCATTTCAAAGTGTCTCATCTCTCCAAAATTCACACCTTTCTTTGCAGAGTCTTGTGAAGAGAACCAGAGAATAGAAAAGGAACGGTCAAGTACAACAAAGAGATACACGAGGGTAACACAGGAAAAATGGCTTTTATTTGTGTGAAAATACCCCCCCCCCTCCCCCCCCCCTTTCCCATCCATTCAGAGAAGTTTTGTTGGGAGGGGATTCGTGCCGGAGTCCCTGTCAGGGGCAGATCTAGGCATGGGCATGAGTGGGGCAATGCCTCCCTAAATGCCCAGTCTGCCCCACCAAACACGATGGCATGCAAAACAACCCAAGATATTTCAAATTAAACTGCTTATATTTAAAATGATTTGAAACACTACTACTGCTACTAACTAACTACAGCTGTGTCACCACTAAACCAACAGCATTTCATCATTGAAACCAGAAAACTCTCTGAGTCAGACCTTTAGCTTTATGCATGCTGCGTGTCTGTTGCAACTTCAACAACAACTGATGTTATTATTGATGCTTTACTTGACTAATAAAAGTCCTGTAACTGAAAATGGTATGGGTTTGCGCCTCGGGCGATGAAGCCGCCCCATACCATTTTCTCCTGCCCCCCAATTGGGAAATGTTGCGTGTGTGTGTGTGTGTGTGTGTGTGTGTGTGTGTGTGTGTGTGTGTGTGTGTGTGTGTGTGTGTGTGTGCGTGTGCGTGTGCGTGTGCGTGTGCGTGTGCGTGTGCGTGTGCGTGTGCGTGCGTGTGCGTGTGTGTGTGTGTGAATGGATGAATGAATGAATGTGGCCAATTTATATTACACATCACTCGGCTCTGGAGGGGGTCACCTCTCAAAAACGAAGCGAAAAAAATCAATTTCACATCCCAGATCCATTTAATGTTCCTCTGGCAGCAGAGAGGAGCTTGTCCAGTGGCTGAGAGCTCCACAGATCAGACAGAGATGTACTGGACACAGGAGGGGACAGAACAGCAGCATGACGCCCACCAACACCACTACCGCTTTCCAACAAACCTCTACACTAATAACTAGACTACACTATTACAGTAACTACAGGTCTTCAACAAACCTCTAGTCTAGAATAATAACTAGACTACACTATTACAGTAACTACAAATCTTCAACAAACCTCTAGTCTAGAATAATAACTAGACTACACTATTACAGTAACTACAGATCTTCAACAAACCTCTAGTCTAGAATAATAACTAGACTACACTATTACAGTAACTACAGGTCTTCAACAAACCTCTAGTCTAGAATAATAACTAGACTACACTATTACAGTAACTACAGGTCTTCAACAAACCTCTAGTCTAGAATAATAACTAGACTACACTATTACAGTAACTACAGGTCTTCAACAAACCTCTAGTCTAGAATAATAACTAGACTACACTATTACAGTAACTACAGGTCTTCAACAAACCTCTAGTCTAGAATAATAACTAGACTACACTATTACAGTAACTACAGGTCTTCAACAAACCTCTAGTCTAGAATAATAACTAGACTACACTATTACAGTAACTACAGGTCTTCCCACAACTCTTTGGGTTCCACTGGTGTTGGACACAGTAGTGCTGCTTAGAGTGACCACATCTAAACGGTTCATTTGGGGGGCAGAAGTGGGGACAAGTGGGGAAACGTGTTGCTAATGTGGTTAGCAAATTATTAAAGAGAGGGTGCTGTGATTTTTGTATTTTTTCCCATTTTGTACATGTTTAATAGGTGACAGTATGTAAATAGACCCCTTGGTGTGTTTTCTATGTGCAATGATGTCTTCCCTTTGTATTTAGGGTTTCTTCCCGGGGGCTGAACCTTTCCAGTCAAACGTGCCAATGAAAAAAACTTCAATATAGTGACATCACATGCTCAGACCCTCCCCTAACTCCTCCCCCTTTATCATGCAACTAAAGCTGTGGGTGTGGCTTCAGTTCAGGTGGATCTCCACCCATCACCACCCACCAGGCAAACCAGGCATACTTAACCCACCGACTGCCGTCCACGTGGGCTCGTGAAGTTCTCTGTCCGTCCCCCCTGCCAATCACGCGGATCAGCCCAATCACGACGATAACCATTTCCCCCATTATATGTTAGATTAAACCCTTGTGCATCCACCCTGTGGATATCAAACGTCTACATCAAAGGACAACACCACAGCAGACGATCACAGCACACCATGCACAGACAGAGTAGCCAATTGTATCTAAAAATCAACTGAAATATAGCCTAACTTGCTGTGCCACCGCACTGCAGCAGCAGCAGGAACAAGAGAGAGAGCAGAAGGGCTGCGCACACACACACACACACACACACACACACACACACACACACACACACACACACACACACACACACACACACACACACACACACACACACACACACACACACACACACACACACCAGTAGTCTGGGGACCACCAGTGGTCCCTGAGAGCATGAGGTCCATTTGGTTTCATTTTGTGATCTCAAGAGTTACAGATCCATAAGGGTCCGTTTGGTTACAAAGGATCCATCATTTAGCTGGATCTAACTAGCAATCCTCAAACAATCAGTGCCGCCATTACAAAAAAAAAACAGCAACCAAGGCTTTTTTTTAACCTTACCTTGTCTCCAAATAACAGGTCAACCACCAAAGATCAGGAAAAAGATCGCTATTAGATCCAAAAGTCAATAAATCCAAGCTCCTTCGGTGTACAGATCCATAAGATCCTGCCCTTCTCCTCCGTCTCTCTCTCTCTGTGTTTGTTGTGTGGTTGCTATGGAAACACGTGGCTGACACACGTGGCTGACACACGTGGCGTGGTGAGGGTGAGAACCCCGTAGACTCAACTACATGCAACACATGCTCTCTCTCTCTCTCTCTCTCTCTCTCTCTCTCTCTCTCTCTCTCTCTCTCTCTCAAGCAGTGTTGCCAACTGCCAAAATCCGAAATGCACTAGTGACAATTCCAAAATTGTGCAGTTGTTTTCAAGCAACTCACCAGCAAAAAAGCACTAGATTTTTGACCAGGAGTTTTTCAATCATTTTGGTGCTAGAGGGGGTCTGGGAAAAAAGCTAAATATAGTGTCAAATGTGCCAAGTTGGCAATACTGCCCCAAAGAGGTTCCTACAGTGTTGCCAGATTGTCAGAGAGAAATAAGTAACCAGGTCTCAAAATAATACTACTTTACACATGAAATAGTTCAAATCCATCAGGCATTGAACATGGCAGTTCTTCAAGCTCGTTGTGATGTGTTGTGGAAGTAAATGAAAAAAAAAAGTTGTTTATTGAGGTTGGCATGATTTTATTTATAATATTATTTTGATGTATTTATATGGTTATGGGTATTGTATAGTACATTTTGGTATGGTGCCGTTCAAGTTTAGTACAGTACATCACAGTGTGTGATGTGGATGTGAGTGTGGTATATTTCCCTAACTGTGCTATATCATAAACTGATTTCTGCAAGAAAATGCAGCCACAGAACATCATCTGTGGGGACTACATGAACATGCCATATCTCTAATGAAAGGTTATGATGTCCTCTTGAATACAAAAGCGAGTTTCTAGCATGTACCATTTTGGAGTTATCAGTGATCAAAAACAGATTGATGTCACATAATTCAGTCACTATTGAGTAACAATGCTGCTTTCCAAGGCTGATATTTACATAACGGTAGATGCTATTTTATTATTTATTTTTTTAGATTCAAGCAGGCATCATGAGGTTTAATTTGATATATGGCATGGATGTGTAGCAGTAATATTACCTAATGTTAAATGCTAAATAAAACTTTGAATTGAGTTATTGAAAATGGCCTCTGGCCTGCTGCATCATCTGCCATTATAACGCACTGTATTCAATTGCTAATATCTACAAAACAGAACATGTTATCAACTCACTTATTTTTTTTCCATGAAAGCAAAGAGATGGAGGATTTTTTAAGGTATTCCGTGTCTCGAACGGCCCACCATAGATTTTTCCATAATTGTCTAAAAGTCAGGTATTTCTGGCAGTGACACTTACTGTCCCCCTTTCTTGCAGCAGCGGGTGTGTTAATGAACTGGTAGGGTGGAATCATAAAAAGTGTTTAACAAACACTGTACACTTTTTTGGGGAAAAAATCTTACTTTTCATATAACATTAATACCTGATGTGATGATCATATTTTAGGGTAGAAAAAATTCATGGCACTCCATCTTTAATCGTTTTCCTGCTATCGCCGTGGATCTATGCTTATCAAATAGACTCATGACCGCTGCCAGTGCCGAAGATCAGATTATAACTGAATTGAAGTGATATTAAGTGATCAGCACATTAAATTTCCACATTGACATGGCTTCATTTTGACTGTAAAGGTTTATTTAGATTTAGCCAGGTTAATTTGTGGACCTGGCTGGCATCCTGTAGTTTGTGTGGATCCAGTGTACAGATTATAATGTTTAGACTGATGATAGGTTCTTAGTTTATACATAATGATCTTATTACTGAGCCACTACTGGAGGCACTGCCTCTGTGTGTGTTAGACGTATTACCTGCTGTTTACCATAAATACTTCCTCTAAGTGCAGTGGTTTTCAATGAGTGGTCCTTGGGAGGATTCCAGGTGGTCCCCAGGCTAAATGGTATAAAGTTGGTTAACCAGATGTAACTCTTTGATAGCGTAAACATGAAACCAAATGGACCCTTGCGGGTCCATTTGGTTTCATTTTCACCCTGTTTACACTCTCAAGAGTTAAAATATACATCATGTGAATTAGCCCCAAGTCCACACAACTAGAGAATGTAGAAGATTAATGGTCATTTTGATCTGTATGTTTGACTGTTTTGTTTCCCAAATCCAGCCTGGAATTGTGGACAAAAGCAATAGAAATCTTTAGTTTTGGGGTCTGTGGGGCTAAAATGTCCTCAAGTGATGGTCTGTGGCTCAAATTCTGAATAAATAGGGGTGGTCCCTGGTATCAAAAAGGTTGAAAACCACTGTGTAAGTGTATGTGCTAAAGGCCTGTGTATTGTAAAAGGAATGGTAGAGGTACTGTACTGTACTGTAGTGTAGGTACCATGGGAGAACATTCAGGACTCACACAAGCGTAAAACTCACCTGTCAGAAGCTATACATTCAGACACATAGAGCTGTATGACACAGACAACAACATGCTCCACTCCTACAACTCCTTTTATGATTTCCTCATATTTTACTTCAGAAGGTATTCTGAAAATGACTTGGTTTCCCCACATGTACATATATATTTTTTCTATGTACTGATATCTAAGATTCTACATAGCAAAATGGTGGCTAATAACATGCTATAAGGGTGTCTAAATAACATGTACTAAAATGTTGAAATTAGGGGGTAACTAGGGGGTTTTGAAGATGCCGCATCCATTCCAAGCAATAGTTTTACAAAAAACACAACAACACACTCATTGGTCTGAAAACAGCCATAGTAATGGACCAAATGTGCTGCTGACTAAGCACATTAATAATGTCTGTTTTCAGCCCAAGGAGTTGTGTGTCTAACCACATAGTTAGACATATCACATGCTACATAAAGCACAATGACATTTCACATGTTTTATGGTATGGGGGAATCTGCAGTTCCGCACCCATACCATTTTTGGTTACAGGACTTTTATTAGCCAAGTAAAGCATCAATAATAACATCAGTTGTTGTTGAAGTTGCAACAGACACGCAGCATGCATAAAGCTAAAAGTCTGACTCAGAGAGTTTTCTGTTTTCAATGATGAAATGCTGTTGGTTTAGTGGTGACACAGCTGTAGTTAGTTAGTAGCAGTGTAGTAGTGTTTCAGATCATTTTAAATACCGGTATAAGCACTTTAATTTGAAATATCTTGGGTTGTTTTGCATGCCATCGTGTTTGGTGGGGCAGACTGGGCATTTAGGCGGGCATTGCCCCCCATGCCCATGGTTAGATCGGCCCCTGACTGACTGACCTGTGCTCACTGATCTTGCCTATGGCAGGAGGACGTGATGTGAAGTTATCAAATTCTGGCGCATACGTATTAATAATAATAACATCATGGCAGCAGCTTCAGGAGCAGTGATTCTGAACCTCACAGGGAGGTCAGTCAGAACCTCTCTCTCTGTCTCTCACTCTCTGTCTCTCTCACTCTCTCTCTCTCTCTCTCTCTCTCTGTCTCTCTCTCTCTCGCTCTCTATCTCTCTCTCTCTCTCTCTCTCTCTCTCTCTCTCTCTCTCTCTCTCTCGCTCTCTATCTCTCTCTCTCTCTCTCTCTCGCTCTCTATCTCTCTCTTTCTCTCTCTCTCTCTCTCTCTCTCGCTCTCTATCTCTCTCTTTCTCTCTCGCTCTCTACCTCTCTCTTTCTCTCTCGCTCTCTATCTCTCTCTGTCTCTCTCTCTCTCTGTCTCTCTCTCTCCCTCCGTGAAAATGCTTCCATCTGGTGCACTTTGAGATCAAAATCAATAGGCTAGATCTATGAGGAACTACACATATCATATTAAATGACTACCATCATCTTTACTATGCTTTGACAACAATTCATTCAACCTACTGCAATCAACCGCAAACGCTTCACCTGTGGGTATAGTGGGTCATCACAGGTGGGTTGCATAATGCAGTTTACAACAAATTATTCTGTTGTATCTTGCGTGAAAGCTTTATAGACCGTCACAGTGTGGTAGGGGATGCATAAAAATAACACAACCTCACCCCAAGTTGTATAATAAAAAACACTGAGACACTTTCCCAATATGTAACGTAGTATACTGAAATAAGTCAGTTCATACATTGTCTGATACTGACCAGTGACAATAATGGAGTGGTGCCGTCTCTGCCGAACTTGAGCATCGCTGAGCAAGGTGGTGGCTGACTGAGTCATGCGTTGTGAAGTTCAGTAGAGCCGTCTCAGCCACATGTGTTGTGGACAGAATAGTAAATAAATTGGCCCACATACTGTAAGTTTGGAAACCTACATTTGGGAATTATTTTCTCCCCCTTAATAACTCCAATTGTTATTTAACTCCAATTGTTATTGTATCTTGTATTGTTTTAATCATTGATTTGTCACTCTTACAACAAGGCATGGCATGTAAAGATCGGACATTCCTGGAATGAATATCACTAAACGTGTGTGTTGCAACCCCCCCAAAAACTTGCCCCCAAATGGCAATTTTGTTGCATGCATGCTCATTTCGTGCACACGCCCGCGTTTGATTGTAGACCTCAATCCTAGTTTCTTTCCCCCACGCCACGTGATTCCCGTCTGTCAACACTGAGTGTCAGGGTGGAATCGCAGCGATAATGCATAACGTTTATCACTCCCTGTCTGTAAAGCTCTTAAGGGTACAGGTTTCTATAGTGGGGACCTTTGTGTGAATGATATGAACAGACTTAGGGTTCGTCCTCCTACTCCTACTCTATGAGCAGAACGGCTGTTTGACAGTTCATGCTATTTATACGACTTTGGGTGAGAATTCGGGCTGGTGATAGAGACGTTCTCTCTCTCTCTCTCTCTCTCTCTCTCTCTTTCTCTTTTCTCTTTCTCTTTCTCTTTCTCTCTTTCTCTCTCTCTCTCTCTCCTCTCTCTCTCTTTCTCTTTCTCTTTCTCTTTCTCTTTCTCTCTTCTCTTTCTCTCTCTCTCTCTCTCTCTCTCTCTCTCTCTCTCTCTCTCTCTCTCTCTCTCTCTCCTGGGGCGGATGTAACATTTCCCAATTGGGGGGCAGGAGAAAACGGTCTGGGTGCGACTTCATCGCCCGTGACGCTTCGCGCCACGGGTGATGAAGCCGCACCCATACTATTTTCAGTTACAGGACATTTATTAGCCAAGTATAAGCATCAATAATAACATCAGTTGTTGTCGAAGTTGCAACAAGACGTGATGTGATGGTTTCAATGATGAAATGCTGTTGGTTTAGTGGTGACACAGCTGTAGTTAGTTAGTAGCAGTAGTAGTGTTTCAAATCATTTTAATCATAAGCACCTTCACTTGAAATATATTTGAAATTTGGGTTGTTTTGCATGCCGTCATGTTTGGTGGAGCAGTCAGGGCATTTGGGGGGGGGGGGGGGGGGGTGCAACCCCCATGCCCATGCCTAGATCCACCCCTCTCTCTCCCTCCCTCTCCTGTGTAAAATGAGTGACATTACAGCTTTGCACTGCAGCAGTACTTAGCGGCGCTCCTACGTCGACGGACAGGCAGACTAATGGCAAATGGTTCAATTAGAGACCTCTGCGGCCCTCCACTCCTCCAGGGGGAAAGTGAAGGGCTTCTCTTTTATGGGCTCCTATTAATCTAATCGTCACCTGCTTGTAAGCGTGTGCTGTTGAATCCAGCTCTAGTAGTCCCAGTGCCACCATGCTTCCTCCTCCGTGCACGTGGGTTAATGTGGTCCGTGCACGGGTAAAGTACATGTACGGGTCATTACGGACTTGTGAGGACCCTTTGGCATTGATTTTCAGTGACTTTGTAGTTTCAATTTGCATAATTCCCACTGTATGCCTTTCCTCCCTCAAACCACAACGTTGACCTGACCTCATCCCACCCCCATTGTAATAAATTAAAGACCTTAAAAAAAAACACAAGCCCTTAAGTAAAGTAAGCTCATTAATGCCTTAATTCGCCCCTTTGTTATTTTTACTTGATTCATGGCTTCTATTTATTTATTTAATGTTTTACCACAAGTAGAAAATCCCATTGAGATTAAGATTTTTTTTTAAACCAAGGGGAGACCTTGCCAAGACAAAACAGACATTTGTAAAGATAAAACAAATAGTAGCAGTCTGCCAGGAAAATAAACCCACAAGGTAGAGACGGAGAGAGAGAGATGACGAATCTCCAATATAGTCTATAAAAGTATAAAACGAATTAACCACGACCAAGCCTTCTGGGAGCCGAACAAACCGTTATCCTGAAAATGCAAGCTCATGGGTCTGGGGAGCTTGGAGATCAGACCCTGAGATTATATGTAGTGTTGAGTCAGGCGGAAGAAAGAAGTGTAGTCATAGGCGACTTTAGGCTCTCCCATTAGGGGGCGGCACTTAGACTTATAGCTAAGACTTATAGACTTATAGCTCTATAGACCTGTAATTCTTGAGAGCGTTAAAATGAAACCCCCATGGACCCTTCTGGGTCCATTTGGTTTCAGTTTACACTCTGAAAAAGTAACTTATTTTTAAACATCTGAATTAGGTAATAGAAAATGTAGAAGAATTGTTATTTCGACCATGCAACGTTTTGCAACTTATCTCTCCTAAATTGAGGTCCAAAAAAATTCTTTAGTTTTGGGTCAGGCAAACGTAGACCAAAACAAGTCATTCTCTAGTTGTAGACATCTTGGAAATTAAGTAATTAAACATTTTAACAATAATGTAACTCTTGTGCGTAAAATGAAATATTTCATTTGCATTTTTGTATTTATATTTTGTATTTTTGTTTCTATTTTGCATATTGCTACGAAATTATTGCATTATGCATTGTCTCTCGACGGCACTTCAAATGAGGGAAACCTCAATGTCTTTGGAGAATAAATGAAGGTTTGAATGAATAAATGAATGAATGAATGAAAACTGTTTCATGCCAAAGACCCTGACATTTATTGGCCTGCCGACCCCCTTTTGACATTAGGGACTTTAAGCAATTTTCATGCCATGGAAATAGATCTACGTCATCCGTTATCATTATGATTTACAGTAATAACTGATGCCGGTGACGTTAACGCTACTGTACGTGACGTAACTTACCGGCGCCGGTTCAATACGATCCCCATGCTAACGGCAGCTAGCAGCGACCGCGGCGACCATTGCTAGAGCATAACAAGGGACGGCCTAACCCGGAACCAAAAGTGTGTGTCCGTCCACTAACTTGTCCGTCGGGGAAACATGGACCGAAATATGAAATATGACTTTTAGATGAAAATCGCTGGCACTGGCGAGCTCCAAAAATATGAAAAAGGGCTGGCACTGAGGGACTTTAAGCAACTACTCTTTTGGCGGAAGTACGGCGGCCATGACACAATCACCATAGCTGTCATAATCGTCAAGCAAACAGCAACGGGTTACCATGGTGACAGGTCTGTGCAGCGTGTGTCAAACAGGCGTTGTGAACACTACGTTAAAGTGT
>CM076970.1:52840637-52843137 GCA_039105355.1 Benthosema pterotum | reverse complement strand
AAGGCACAGTGACACTCCTCTCCATGCCATGTTGGCAGAGACATTCAGGACAGTTCCTTCGTCTCCTGATATTGAGCTGCGCAGTGACGTCACCGCCCCTGTTCCGGAAGTCTTTTCCCCATTCATTTTCTCATAGACTTTTCGAAAATAATTTATATCAAGACGATTACGCCGCGGCCAAAGCCAACTCAGGTCGTGACAAATCATGACAACAAACACAATATCGTCATATAATATATAATTGGGAAGAAGTAGAAAACGGCATGATACAAGACTTTTGTTTCGTTTTTCATCTTAGAAATTATTTTATTGTCCCAAAAGTTTGTGTGTGTCATCATGATTCGTCACGACTCGAGTTGGCTGTGTCCGCGGCGTAATCGTCTTGATATAAATTATTTTCGAAAAGTCTATGAGAAAAATGAATTGGGAAAAGACTTCCGGAACAGGGGCGGTGACGTCACTGCGCAGCTCTATTGAATGCAGCGTTTTGCTTTGGACTAATTCGTTGACAAATCCATGTGGTTACACCTGCATCTCCGCTAGCTAAAGAACAGTGCAGGGGTTCAGTGGGTTGCATCCCGAAAATCTGCAAGTGGGATGCGGTTGTCCAAGCAGGGCCGGATGTAACATTTGGGGGGGCAAGAGAACATGTTGGAGGGGCAAGGGGCCGCCCCCATACCATTTTCTGTTACAGGACTTTTATTAGTCAAGTAAAGCATCAATAATAACATCAGTTGTTGTCGAAGTTGCAACAGACACGCAGCATGCATAAAGCTAAAGGTCTGACTCAGAGAGTTTTCTGTTTTCAATGATGAAATGCTGTTGGTTTAGTGGTGACACAGCTGTAGTTAGTTAGTAGCAGTAGTAGTGTCTCAGATCATTTCAATTATAAGCACTTTAATTTGAAATACATTTGAAATTTGGGTCGTTTTGCATGCCATCATGTCTGGTGGGGCAGTCAGGTCATTTAGGGGGGCATTGCCCCCCCATGCCCATGCCTAGATCCGCCCCTGTGTCCAAGCAGTGCCCTCTTATGGGGGTTTTCAGCCCCTGCCCCTCTGATGTCCTCTGCACATGCCTGCAGTCACACAATGACTGCACATCATCTGTGGTTGTTGTTGTTGTCATTTCTTTATCAGTTTATCACACTATCAGAGCTGGTGCAGTATGTGTACTTAACGTTTACTATGGCAATGACGTTGCAATATTGCTAGTTATCAATGTTTTAATTTCAAGGGCCACCATAAGTCTCAAGAGTGTACAACATTCCAGCATGATCACACATAGTAAACATGGACAGAAGATAAACTGTCCAAAAGTCTGTTCATGTATGACCGAGGAGGCGCAGCTTTCACAAGCCCGGAAGTACAATTTCATCGCAACTGTTTTCAGGCTTGATCGGTTTCATGGTTTTATATTGTTTATATTCTGTCAGATGGGTCTGAGTTCAGCTCATGCAGAACTTCTTAAACACTCAGCAGGGTGACTCGGTCAGCTATCTCTTCCCTCAGCGGTGCTTCATGATGCTCAACTTGGGTAGAGACTGCACCACTCTGTCACTGTCCATGAGGAGGTATCTCACTATAATATGAATGCACAGAATGTCAATTCTGTTACGTGTCATGACTAGAGTACCTGTAAAAAGACAGTGGCGACACACTTTGATCTTGCGTCTTGCGATGCCGTCTGCACTAGAGTCCTGCTGTCAATGCAAGTGGATGGGCGAGAGTGGTTTGTTTGGAACTTTGTTAGTTACGTTAGTTCCAAACATGCACCTTTCAGCCAATAGCTGTTGTCACATGATGCTTTTCAGCCAATAGGCGTCTCTGTTCAGCTGTAGCATTGGAGTCAATGGGGAGTGTTGCTACTGTCTCTCATTATAGATAGTCTGTGACCGCTCATTTGGTGATTGGAGCATTCATTCAAGCCATGTAATAAATCTATACATTTGTTGCTTGCAGTGCAGATGCTTACCAGGATGGTAATTCTGTTCATTTATACTATGTTATGTGAAATGGGGTTGGACCTGTTTGGTCAGAACAAGTCCCATACATGGCAAAGGTGAACATTGGTGCATTGTATACCATATATACTGTCGTGCTAATGTTAAAAGATGCTACTGACTGAGGTCTTTTCTATCCATGTTCCCTAGCAGTATATCTGTACTCTACCTGAGTACTGCATGGTGTCATCCGTCTAACGTCTAGCACAGCTTCACCATGACTCACTAAAAACACAGTAGTAAACCTGTTGGTGTGTTGTCTGTCTGTCCCTCAGAGCACTGACAGCTACGCAGACATTCTCTGTATTGGTTGGTTATTTGGTTGTATTGACTGGTTGAGTACTTTAACTAAAGAGCTTTTCACACAGGCAGTAATAAACTATGCCTCTAGTTCATTTTCAACAGGACCGGCGTTTTGTGCTTAGAAAACGCTGTGTGATAAAGCAGGCGTGCACAGTATTGCCAGCTTGTCGAATTTGTCGCTATATTTAACTCTTT
>CM076970.1:52808137-52833137 GCA_039105355.1 Benthosema pterotum | reverse complement strand
GCGTGCGTGTGTGCATGTGTTTCTGTGTGTGCTGCTTGCACATATTATGTGTGTGCCTGCTGCCTGCTCTTGGCAGGAGGCGGGGGCGAGCACACACACACACACACACACACACACACACACACACACACACACACACACACACGCACACGATGATGAAGATCATTAGGAATTTCCTGCAGCTGGGGGGGGGGGGGGGGTCTAACTGTGAGAGAGAGAGAGAGAGAGAGAGAGAGAGAGAGAGAGAGAGAGAGAGAGAGAGAGAGATAGAGAGAGAGAGAGAGAGATGAGAGAGAGAGAGAGAGAGAGAGAGAGAGGTCAGAGTGAAGAGAGACTGTGTGGGTGTGGGGAAAAGGTGTGTGCATGTGCATCTGCGCGTGCACGCTTGTGTGTGCGTACTGTGTTTCACTGTAACCCTATGTGTGTGTGTGTGTGTGTGTGTGTGTGCTTAGCATAGCGTGCTGAGCAGATTGCATGTCGAAGCCCAAAAACTTCAGCTGTATTATATTTTCGAGGCTGTTGCACAATGTTGGTTTGTGTGTGTGTGGTGTGTGTGTTGTGTGTGTGTGTGTGTGTGTGTGTGTGTGTGTGTGTGTGTGTGTGTGTGTGTGTGTGTGTGTGTGTGTGTGTGTGTGTGTGTGATTTTCCACTTACCTTAAGAAGCCAGATTCATATTATCAGTTGCACGCTTGATGTGCAACTGCAAACTATGCAGTTGCACACCATTAATAGCAGATCTACAAGGCATCCTGCGCTCTCTTGTAGTGGAGGTGGGGTGGGGTGTGGGGGGAAGATGTTTGGCGTGGCACCCACTGCATGTGGATCTCCTTGGAACTCATGTAGCGGGGTGAGGTGGGGGGAAGATGTTTGGCGTGGCACCCACTGCATGTGGATCTCTATGGAACTCATGTAGCGGGGTGAGGTGGGGGGAAGATGTTTGGCGTGGGACCCATTGCATGTTGTTCCGTATGGAACCTGTGGAGTGGATGAGTTGGGGGAACATGTTTGGCATAGGACCCCACTGCCAAAACATGCCAAAATATAGGGGCTTAACTGGAGCGTCAACCCCCCCCCCCCCCCCCATTCATTTCAATACAAGTTGCAGGTTGGGTACATGGGGTGGGGGGCATGTTCTGGCGTGGGACCCAGTGCATGTGGTTCCGTGTGGAACCATTGTAGCAGGGTGGGGTACATGGAGGGGGGACATGTTTGGCGTGGGACCCAGTGCATGTGGTTCCATGTGGAACCATTGTAGCAGTGTGGGGTACATGAGGGGGACATGTTTGGCGTGGGACCCAGTGCATGTGGTTCCATGTGGAACCAGTGTAGCAGTGTGGGGTACATGAGGGGGGGACATGTTTGGCGTGGGACCCAGTGCATGTGGTTTGGAGCAGCAGGATGGTCAGAGTTGCTCTGGGACTGCTGTGCTGGGGCGCTGTTGTGTGTGTGTGTGTGTGTGTGTGTGTGTGTGTGTGTGTGTGTGTGTGCGTGTGTGTGCGTTACACTGTGGGAACGCAACTGCTACGAGGCTAACTAATGACTTTGCTGCTTCTCTCTGTCGGCCCTTCGTTTCTGGCCTGTATCTGAAGCTGAACCCAGCCCCCCCGAAGCAGCCAGCCCCCCCCCCCACCCCCCCCCCATCCCCAGCTCTGCGTCTCCCCCAGACAGTACACATGGAACTGTTGCAACAGCTAGAGCTAGTCTTGCCAAGTGCCAAAATCCAAAATGCACTAGTGGCACTTCCGAAATGCACTAGAATGCGCTAGAGCAGTGGGTTTTCAACCATTATTATTATTAAATTGTTTTTTATTGATTAACACAAAACATGGACACACTATGCATTATATCTTTAGAAATGATATGAAATGACGACAGCGACAATAAAAGGAAAATAAATAAACAATATTAAAATACAAGACCAAGACTGAGACAAGACAATAAAATAAAATAAAACAAATCATACAAGAACTATTATGATGTATCGTGTTGCACCACTCTGAAGCAGATCACCACCTGCTTTACAGGTACTATTCAAACTATGGAACCCATGTCCTATACCTGACCATCCCCAGCCGGGAGCTTTTGGTTAAAGTAATCCAAAAAAGGGCTGCCAGACATTATAGAATTTATTGACCGAGCCCCTGGCGGAATATTTAGGCTTCTAAAGTTTTAGGTGTGCCATCACGTCCCCAACCCAGCGCCTATGCGATAGGGGAGTGTGGGTTTTCAACAGGGGCGGATTGGCACATATTTTCCCACCGGGACAATTTTGCCTTTGCCAGGCCAACCTGGGGGGGGGGGGGGGGGGGTTAGCTGGTTAACAGATGTAACTCTTTGAGGATGTAAAAATGAACCAAATGGACCCTTGCGGGGTCAATTTGGTTTCATTTTTACACCCTCAAGAGTTAAAATATCCATCATGTGAATTAGTCCAACTTAGTCTACACAACTAGAGAATGTAGAAGATTAAGGGTCATTTTGATCTGTATGTTCCAGGCGAGCATCTAGCGCATTCTATAGTGCATTTTGGAAGTGCACTAGTGCATTTTGGAAGTGCCACTAGTGCATTTTGGATCTTGTCCAGGCCACTAGGTGGCGCAGGCCACCGGGAATACTCCCTGTACTCCAGATGGCCAATCGGCCCCTGGTTTTCACCCATGTTCATACCAGGGCCCACTGTTTATTCTGCATTGTAGCCACGGAGGGAGTGAGTGGTCAGTTGTTTCAGTGGTGTATATTGCAGGAATGGATGTGTGGAAATGTAGCCTACTGTAGTCTACTGTAGCACTGTGATGCAAGTGTAGTAAAACATGCAAGGTCAAAGCTGAACTCATGGAACCAAAAGCAGTGTGTAGGAGAGAGAGAGACAGCCAGAATGGCCTTGACCACCAGCCTGCTACACTCCTGAGGCAGATAGGAGTCAGGTGTTCCTCATCCTCTCCTCCTACACATGGACACAGAACAGCGTTGGAACTTGATTCACACTTTTCAAACAAATGTTTGATCCGTGCCTGATGTCAGATTGCTGTTTGATTGCTGCCCCCAATCCAATGCATCTTCAATGGGAGTCATGTGGCTTAAGCCATTCTGAACGGGTATGTACGCTTTTAGGTGTTTTGGCTGTTGAAAAATACCAGATCTACAAGCTCATAGCGCACCACCGAGTGGCGCGCTATGAGCTTGTATGTCTGATAGTTTTGTAAATATCGTGAACATTTTACAGGGACAAAAAATGTTAGTTCTAGAGGAACTAAACTTTAGTTCCCCCAGGGACAATTTGTTTCAGTTTTAGGGACAACATTTTAGTTTCAGGAGCAAGATCTTTTTTTCCCAGAGACTAAATTGTAGTCCCAGAGACACAAATGTTGTTCCAGGGACAATATTTTAGTTCCATTGACAATAGTTTAGTTCCAGGGACAATATTTTAGTTCCAGGGACAATATTTTAGTTCCAGTGACAATATTTTAGTTCCAGGGACAATATTTTAGTTCCATTGACAATATTTTAGTTCCAGGGACAATATTTTAGTTCCAGGGACAGTATTTTAGTAGCCTGGTACCACACTGATTTGTCGTTGGCAACATAAACGTTCAATATATGAACGTTAAAGTTTCCATCTCATATCATGGAAACTTTACGTTCATTGAACGTTTATGTTGCCAACGACAAATCAGTGTGGTACCAGGCTAGTATTTTAGTTCCAGGGACTAATATTTTAGATCCTGGGACAATATTTTAGTTCCAGCTACAATATTTTAGTTCCAGGGACAATATTTTATTTTCAGGGACAAAACCTTAGTTCCAGGGATAAACCTTTAGTCCATTTGGGCCCTCAATGCACACAACAAACAACACTGGACACAGTGCGATGACGCACCACAACACTGGCTTTATCGCAAAGCGTTTTCTATAAGCATGAATTAGAGGCACAATTTATTACTCCCTGTGTGAAGGGTTAACTCCCTGAAGGAGCCCTGGGTGGTCCCTGGACCCCACTTTAGGAAGCAGTGCTATGAATCAGGTGATGATGATGATGATGTTGTGACATCTGAATATCATCATTACTATGGCTGTGATGTTTCTGTCTACCTGCTGCTGCTCCAAACAGATCGATAGATTCCTCCTCCTCCTCCTTCTCCCCAGAGAGATCTGAGATGAAAAGATGAAAAATGTTATGTTTCACTCGGGGCCTTCGGACATCGTCGCCACCGCTTGATTGGCCGCGGCGCTGTAGCGTTAGTTGCTACAGCCAATCAGAATTGTGCAGATCAGTGATGCAGGCAGAATGTTTACTATGCGACATCTGGTCAGATTAGGGCAGGGGTCAGCAACCCAAGATGTTGAAAGAGCCATTTTTTGACCAAAAATTAAATTCAAAATCTGTCTGGAGGCGCAAAAAATGTAAGCCTAATAAGCCCTTAACGGGGAATTCCACCCATTTCCATTTTTTTTTTCTGAGAGTGTACACATGGAACCAAATAGACCCTGGTGGGACCCTGGTGGGTCCATTTGGTTCTATTTGTACACTCTCAAAAAAAAGGTCCTAAATGAAAAATCATTGACATGGTGAAACACAACTTGATGATGTCATCAAGATGTGTTTCACCATGTTAATGATTTTTTTTTTCAGAGATCCTTTTCTAGGAAACACATAATTTTTATCATGTCCACACAACATCTCAAAGATATAGTATATTAATGAAAACGGGTGGTTCAGATTACAGCTTGATCTCTGATACGTGCTGGGCTTTTTTGTTAACTGGCGATGTAACTGTCAGACAGCGCATGCCATGTTGGGTGCTGTCTGTCAGTGACTGAAATGTTTATATTATGTTGGCGGATCACCCCAGTGTGTATGTAATAATGCTACAGCCAGGGAGCCACTAGGGCTGTGTTCTAGAGCCCAGTGTGTATGTAATAATGCTACAGCCAGGGAGCCACTAGGGCTGTGTTCTAGAGCCGCATGCGGCTCCTGAGCCGCAGGTTGCTGACCCCTGGATTAGGGGGTGTGACCACACGGAAACTGCATCGACGTAGATGCCAGTGTGACTATGACACAAGCCACACTGACAATAGACTCACCTCCTCTAACCCTAATCCTAAACATAACCTCCAGCACGTCTCCCACACTGACACAGGCCTTAAAACAAGGCGGCCAACCGGTCCCGCTGATCGCGGATTTCTGGGTTTTCGTCGAGGAACTCGGCTTAATAAGCAGCATCCTGGGAATTATCGCTTGATAACAGTCGAAGCTGGTGTGCTGGTAGGCCTATAGAGAAGAATCAATTAGTTCTGGGGTGTGAAGCCTCTCCTGTCCTGTGAGAGGTCCATCCTGGGTAGACACTGAGCCAGCCAGAAAGCTAGCCAGCCAGCCAGCCAGCCAGCCAGCCAGCCAGAAAGCCAGCTAGAAAGCCAGCCAGCCAGAAAGCCAGCAAGCCAGCCAACCAGAAAGCCAACTAGAGAGCCAGCCAGCTAGAAAGCCAGCCAGAAAGCCAGCCAGAAAGCCAGCAAGCCAGTTTGTCAGCCAGCCAGCCAGCCAGCCAGCCAGCCAGCCAGCCAGCCAGCCAGTGCTGGAGGGGAGCATGAAGGACTATTCCAGAGTGACTTCCACAGTGCAAGGTCGCAGCCACTTCCATGAAACATTTAGTCAGACAGCAACAGGGGCAGGTTTAATTTGGTTTCCGTTGCTCCAGTTGTTCTTTATTTATTTTTAACACCTACTGTGTGGAGGACCAGAGGGCACAGCTGGGTGACGCTACAGAACACAGCCTGGCTTTGAGCCCGTCGGGGTGGAGAGGAAGGATTACTGGACATTTTTGCATGTTAATTCCATATGCAGTATATTGACTTATGTCTTTGTGTGTTAATGATTGCCGCCACAGTGGTTAGTGCTGTTGCCTCACAGCTAGAAGGCCCTGGGTTCGATTCCAGCTAGGGACGCTGCTGTGGGTGTTGGTGGCGTGTCTCCTACTCCGCATCATCAGTGCCCATACCCGAGGTGGGGTTGTGGAGTTTGCATGTTCTCCCCGTGTCCCCTATGGTAGATACCTCACAAAAACATGCAGTAATCCTGGGCTCTATCCTGAGAGGGTATCATGTGCTACTAAATAGACATACGTTTCTTTCTAGAGTTTCTTTTATAATCCTTTCTTTACTCCCTGGACCTTGTATTTGAACACAAAATGGATTTCTCTCAGGGGTGGATGTAACATTTCCCAATTGGGGGGCAGCTAGGGCGATGAAGCCGCACTCATACCATTTTTCGGTTACAGGACTTAAATTTGGCAAGTAAAGCATCAATAATAACATCAGTTGTTGTTGAAGTTGCAACAGACACGCAGCATGAATAAAGCTAAAGGTCTGACTCAGAGAGTTTTCAATGATGAAATGCTGTTGGTTTAGTGGTGACACAGCTGTATTTAGTATACTTAGTAGCAGTAGTAGTGGTGTTTCAAATCATTTTAAATATAAGCACTTTAATTTGAAATATCTTGGGTTGTTTTGCATGCCATCATGGTTGGTGTGCAGCCTGGGCATTGAGAAATCCGGGGCGGATCTAGGCATGGGCAGGGGGGGCATGCCCATGCCTAGATCCGCCCCGGATTTCTCTTGCTAAATACAATGCAATAAGTACTTAGTATTGGTAGGGATTTGATGCTGATTCAGTACCGATTCCTTTACATTCTATATTCACCACGTAAAGCACCCTGCTACATCAATGCAACGCTTACCAAGGATGTATTTATTCCCAGGGCCGTTTAGTTTTGCCCGCTGGGCAGTGACGTGACGTGGGTCAGTAATACAGATAGGAGATGTTCTGCTAAACTAACTACTCTGATTAATGGTCTTCACAGTGTTGGAGTTCAGCTTCATGCTGTTTCACTGCTCATCACTGTCCAGTATCTATTGAATAAATACATATTGGCATGGCTATCAGCTACCTATGATACAAAATATAATTATCTTCTATTTTATAATCTTCTCTTTAGTTCTGTGACCTTGCAAGATTTATATCTTGTACGGGACTTATATCATGCAAGTAAAGCATCAATAATAACATCGGTTGTTGTTGAAGTTGCAACAGACACGCTGCATGCATAAAGCTCAAGGTCTGACTCAGAGAGTTTTCTGTTTTCAATGATGAAATGCTGTTGGTTTAGTGGTGGCACAATTGTAGTTGTAGAAATATCTTTGAAAGTTGGGTCCCCCATACCCATGCCTGGTTCCGGCCCTGTCTGCCTGTCTGTCTGTCTGTGTGTCTGCCTGCCTGCCTGTCTGTCTGTCTGTCTGTCTGTCTGTCTGTCTGTCTGTCTGTCTGTCTGGCAAGCTATCTGTCTGTATGTCAGGCTGGCTGCCTGTCTGTTTCTCTGTCCCTCTGGTTAGCTCTATCTAGCGCAGTGTGATGGGAGAGTAATGAAACTCTCGCTGTCCAGCTCCATTGACAGTAGGCTGCAGGTTTGCAGCTAAATTGGCGAAACTACGCTATTTTGGGACATTTTAACACATTAACAGAGCTCTCATCACTTTAGTGAAAATTATTTGTTATTTAACTCGCTTTAGTTAATTGTATATAGTAAGAAAATAGGCTGTGTTGTGGTGCAGCTACTGTATGTACGGTATGTTTTGGAACTTGCAGACCCCCAGCCAGGCGCGCGGTGGCCAGATCAAAGCCTACCGCCACTCTCCCTGGCTGGCTCTATCCATGTCTGTCTGTCTGTCTGTCTGTCTGTCTGGCTGGCCGTCTGGCTGGCAGACAGACAGACAGACAGAGGCCAGTGCTTGAGGTGGTTCCAAGTCCTTCTGGGCTGAATCCACAGCAGCTGTCAACCAGGACATGGACCAACATTCCCATAGTCCCTAAATTCCCTCGGCTTGGTTTCCTGCACCGTCGGTGTTAGGGGAGGTGAGTGCGTGCGTGCGTGCGTGCGTGCGTGCGTGCGTGTGTGTGTGTGTGTGCGCGTGTGCGGATGGCTGTGTTGAAATACAGTGCTATAAGAGCGCTATTTGAATTCTACCATTTACCAAATGATAGCTTGTAGATTGCAACGTTAGATGTTGGTTAAACATTAGTTGTGGTGAGATGTGATGACTTAGTTAGTTGTTTGTATCTTTACACTCTAAACCCCTTACCCCTTTTTACTATTTTGAGTTAGTAGCAGTAGTAGTGTTTCAAATCATTTTAAATAGGCACTTTGATTTGAAATATCTTGGGTTGTTTTGCATGCCATCATGTTTGGTGGGGCAGTCAGGGCATTTGGGGGGGGATCTGCCCCTGATTGGTAGGGCATTCCACATGTGTATCCCGATTCCGTACTCATTCAGGGAGTCTGTTCCTCCTGGTGGTTCATCCTAATCTGAGGGTATGGCACTATGGCAGAGACAGGGGCGGATCTAGGCATGGGCATGGGGTGGCAATGCCGCCCCTAAATGCCCTGACTGCCCCACCAAACATGATGGCATGCAAAACAACCCAAGATATTTCAAATGAAAGTGCTTATATTTAAAATGATTTGAAACACTACTACTGCTACTAACTAACTACAGCTGTGTCACCACTAAACCAACAGCATTTCATCATTGAAAACAGAAAACTCTCTGAGTCAGACCTTTAGCTTTATGCATGCTGCGTGTCTGTTGCAACTTCCACAACAACTGATGTTATTATTGATGCTTTACTTGACTAATAAAAGTCCTCTAACTGAAAATGGTATGGGTGCGACTTCATGCGGCTTCATGCGACTTCGTGCGGCTTCATGATGAAGCCGCACCCATACCATTACCATGCCCCCCCCCAATTGGTAAATGTTACATCCGCCCCTGGGCAGAGACCCAGTAGTGACAAGGGAAGGCCCAGCTGGATGTCTGTCTCCACACAGATAGATCCCTATACCGTTCCAGACTGTTGGTCATAACAACCATCCAGGGGGACCCCTATCCTTCCTTCCTACCCTCTCTGTCAGGGGTCCACTGAGTGTGGCTGTAGCAGGTGAAAGACCCATTAGGTCCTATCGGCCGTGCCAGGATCACGCTGTGTGTGTGTGTATTGATGCGAATACGCTCTGTGTGTGTGTGTGTGTGTGTGTGTGTGTGTGTGTGTGTGTGTGTGTGTGTGTGTGTGTGTGTGTGTGTGTGTGTGTGTGTGCGTGTGTGTTGGCTGCAGTGCTCGGCAGTAACTAATTAAATATTACATATTACCAGAGTTGGGGGTAACGAATAACGAGTAACGAGTAACGAGTAATATTACTACTTTTTCAGGTAACGAGTAGTGTAACGACACTACCTCCTAGAAAATAGTAATAATATTACAGTTACTTCTGCTAACATTACTTCGTTACTTTTGTCATGCTGATGCGTTCAACAGTATTGCGTTGGTGAAGGGAGATGAGCTAATGCGACTTTAGTTTGATCGGAAAAAAGATGAACAGCGGATTTTTATTAGGCAGACGTACAAAGACATCTGGTGTCAAAGCTGCGACATTGAGGCGTCAGAAACGTAGCGCTCGAAAGCTGTTTGTGCAGCTTGTTGTCCCTATTTATTGTCCCGATCCTCAATAGAAGTCTATGTAGAAGAGCCGCGCTTGGACAGGCCCCTTAAAGAGAACGGAGTTGGCGCTAATGCTCTGCGCTGCTCTGGTTCTTTGTTGAGATTTGAATCGAAAAACTCTCAGGCCATGCTCACCCGATTGCAATAATTCCAACTGTGGTCCAAGTATATCCAAGGATATTTTCATTTGCCATATAAGTCATCCGTTTATAATATGCGTTTATCACACAATAGCTGGGGGAAATGTCCACACTCGATGCATGCGCTGTCTGTCAGGGGATTTCCTATAGGCCTACACAGCTGTTCTGATTACGCGATGCCAGTGGCTTAATCATCAATTAAGCCACTGGAGCTATAAGCCCTCATATACTCAATATTAAATCAAAAAGATCTTATGCTTATGTATGTTTATCATACATTTTAATTTTGCATTAAAACATAGTTGAGACAGACAGAACTGTAACCAAATAACAATCCACTGACTGAAATAACAGCCTACTGTGTAATCTTTCAAATTACTGTGTAAACTATGTAATCTATGGTAGGCTATATGTTAATCATGTGTGGCATATAAATATTAATATATTTTAGTATTTTTTTCCAGGGTGGGATGTCTGTATTCATTCATCTAAATACATTTATCTAAATACATCCATCCATCTTCACCTGCTTATCCGTAGTCTGATTGGTGACTCTTGTTATTCTTCTTCTTTAGATTCAGCTCTAAAAGAAGCTGACAGATTGTGTAGTTGTAGCTAATTTCCTTTTTTCAGGGATCTGGGTGCAAAAGTAATATAAAAAGTAATATGTAATATACTACATATTACTTTTGCATCCAAGTAATAAGTAGTGTAATATTATTACTTTTCTAAAGGGGTAATAAGTAATAAGTAGTATATTACTTTCCTAAGTAATATTCCCCAACACTGCATATTACTGTAATATTGTTACCCTTTTCCAGCAAAAGTCAAAATGTGTAATATGTTTCTCTGCCAAAACATGCCTCACTACTTTTGAGCTTGTTGTTGCATGATGTGAAAATAGAACTGATTTACAAGCTATCAACAGATAACAAGAGAGATGCACTCTAGTTTGTAGATCCTAATCCACTGCAACATTCTGCTCACATAACATACACTGCACGTTATCGCAAGTTGTCACAAAACAGAGTTTAGTGACAGGCGCAGTAAAAAGGCGCCCGCCTTGAACTGCATTAACTATATTTAAACTAAAGAGCTTATTCTATACGTTTTAAATGTTCAATTCTAGTTATAGAGGGCAAGTATAATGTGTTATCTACTGTATATTTGTCTCATTAGCCAGGGTTCCTTTTAAGTAAAGTTTAAGTACTCTCCTAAGCAATATTGCCCAACACTGGTTGTCTGTGCTCTATGTCAGAGGTTTTCAATCAGTGGTCCGGGGACCACTAGTGGTCCCTGAGAGGGTTCCAGGTGGTCCCCAGCTAAGTTGGTTAACCAGATGTAACTCTTGAGAACGTAAAAAATGAAACCAAATGGACCCTTGCGGGTCCATTTGGTTTCATTTTTACACTCTCAAGAGTTAAAATATTCATCATCTTAATTAGCCCAAGTCTACACAACTAGAGAATGTAGAAGATTAATGGTCATTTTGGTCTGTATGTTTTGCTTGTTTTGTTCCCCAAATCCAGCCTGGTATTGTGGACAAAAGCAAAAAAAATCTTTAGATTTGGGATCTGTGGGGCTAAAATGTCCTCAAATGGTGGTCCGTGCCTCAAATCCTGAACAATTGGTGGTCCCTGGAATGAAAAAGGTTGAAAACCCCTGCTCTATGTGAAGACATGCCTCCCTCCATAATCACGGTGTCATCAACAACGCACGGCGGTACCATGGGAGATTGATTTTGTCATCTCTCCCCTACAGAGTCAGTGGGATTGGAAAGGAGCGTCTGAGCCGGTCCTCCAGACAGATTGATGTCAGGCCCGTGGACCGCCCTGCGGGGTGTGGCCGCTGTGGCACCAATGACTTTGCGTCTGACAAATAATGGGGGGTGGGGTGGGGTTGGGTGGGGGTAAAAAGAAAGTGAAGATTTGTGGTGCATGCAGCGAAGACACCTTCTGCTCTCATCTCTGTGACAAACTCTTTGTCTCAGTTGTTTTCAACCTTTTTGACACCAGGGCCCACTATTTATTCAGCATTTGAGCTACGGAGGACCATCATTTGAGGACATTTTAGCCCCACAGACCCCCAAAACTAAAGATTTCTTTTCCACAATTCTAGGCTGGATTTGAGAAACAAAACAATCAAACATACAGATCAAAAATGACCATTAATCTTCTACATTCTCTAGTTGTGTAGACTTGGGCTAATTCACATGATGAATATTTTTAACTCTTGAGAGTGTAAAATGAAACAAAGTTTCATTTTACACTCTCAAAGAGTTACATCTGATTAACCAACTTTCAATCATTAGCCTGGGGACCACCTGGAACCCTCTCAAGGACCACTGGTGGTCCCGGACCACTGGTATAGAGCACCAACAGGTGTGATGGTACAATTTGTTTAAGTTTACGGGAGTTTGCTGAGGCCAAGTGGAGGTTCTGAATGCAGGATTAAAATCATCATCCCTGGAAGTACTATTTTGTCCCTGAACTAAAATGTTGTGCCTGGAACAACAACAAAAGTCTCTGGCAGGGCCGGATCTAGGCATGGGGGGGCAATGCCCCTCTAAATACCCAGTCTGCCCCCCCAAACACGATGCCATGCAAAACAACCCAAGATATTTCAAATTAAAGTGCTTGTATTTTAAATGATTTGAAACACTACTACTGCTACTAACTAACTACAGCTGTGTCACCACTAAACCAACAGCATTTCATCATTGAAAACAGAAAACTCTCTGAGTCAGACCTTTAGCTTTATGCATGCTGTGTCTGTTGCAACTTCCAACAACAACAACTGATGTTATTATTGATGCTTTACTTGACTAATAAAAGTCCTGTAAGCGGAAATAGAAACACAGATAAGACGCAGGAAATGGGGCTGGATCGGGCATACCTTGAGAAAACCAATCTCCAACGCAACCAGGCAAGCCTTAACCTGGAACCCCCAGGGGAAAAGAAAACCAGGAAGACCCAAAAACAGCTGGAAAAGGTCTGTGGAGGCAGAACTCAAGGAGAAAGGAACATCTTGGAAGGAAACAGAGAAGATCGCTCAACACCGAACCAGCTGGAGGAAGTTCATAGATGACCTATGCTCCTACAAGAGCCAAAGGGTTTAAGTCAAGTAAGTCAAGCGGAAATGGTATGGGTGCGGCTTCATCGCCCGTGGCGTTCTCTTGTTACATCCACCCCTAGTCTCTGGAACTAAAGCTTTGTCCCTGGAACAAAATAGTTGTCTCTGGGACAACAATTTAGTCTCTGCAACTAAGGTTTATTCCTGAACTAAAAATTGCCTCTTGAACTAAAATATTGTTTCTGGAACTAAAATATTGTCTCTGGAAGTAAGGTTTTGTCCCCGGCTGGAATTACAAAAAAAAAAAAAACAAAATACCTGTAAAATGTTCTCCCATTCAGAATGGGTTAACTGGGACTTTCCTGTGATATACAAAGCCGTATTCCTTGGTTTTTGCGCAGTGCAACACATGGTAAATATACCAGATGCATAGAAATAGCTGTATGATCATAAGTAAACCTAAAGAGCCTATCATCAGTCGCTGCTGCCAGTCGCCAGCATCTCTGCGTTATCAGAAAACACTACAGCAGAGGAAGAAATACGCTTACTCTATTTTTATTTAATTTTTATTTCATTCAGGACGCAGGATGTTAACCTTAACAGCTGTCTGGCTGTGGCGACCGTCACCGCGCAGCACTTAAAATAAAATAAAATGCGAGCAGAGCAGACTCTCTAAGACAGCGTCACAGCTGACTGCTTTCTGAGTAACCACCTCTTAGACCACATACTGTATGTACTGTATGCTCCACTATGCTCCGCTCGCCGTTGTACATCAAATGGTGACAACACCCCCCGCTGGTGTCCGCTACTTAACCCAGTCTGGGCTGTGGCACGTCCTGGTGTCTTAAGCATCATGTTGTACTATTAGCTATTGAAAAATATCAGATCTACAAGCTCATAGCTTTGGCATGAAAGCCTTGGCATGAAATATGTTGAGCATCACCGACACAGGAACATAGGTTTTTTTTTGAGAAAAACTAGAAATGCTGTCAGAAACGAAGAATGTAGCGTCAAAAACTAGACTCTAGTGTTCGAAACTAGAATCTAGTGTGAGAAACTAGCGTTAGAAACTAAAATACAGCATCTGAAACTAGAATCTAGCATCAGGAACTAAAATATAGTGTCAAACATCTAATCTAGCGCCAGAAACTAGAATCTAATGTCTGAAACGAGAATCTAGCGTCAGAAATTAGAATTTAGCATGGGAAACTAGAATCCAGTGCCACAAACTACAATCTAGTTTCAGAAACTAGAATCTAATCTATCTAGTCTTGTCAACCTGGTTCTTTTTTTTTTAATATATATATTTTTATCTCACGATTTTGTAACCCATTCTTTCACCCAGTGCCAATTCCTAATGTGATCCTGGGGTCTACACACCCTCCACCAACCTGGGGAGGCAGCGGACTGGCCCCATGCTTCCTTCAATGCATGAGGAGTCCAAGCTGCCTTCTTTTGACCTGACAGGGGGGAGTTTCCCTGGTTGGACGTAGCGTTGTGGAAGGAACACGTTATTCCAACCAGTTCCTGTCCCCTCCATCAGGCGCCCGAGGCACGTGGCGTCCCTAGTGGGAATCGAACCCAGGATCTTCTAGCTGTGAGGCGACAGCGCTAACCACTGTGTCAATGTGATAATATAGATACAATATTTTCTGTTCGCATGATATACATCGATTTTTGAAATTAAAATTTTACTACATTGTTACACCCATTTATGTTACACCCCTAAAACATGCACCAGATGCATGCCCAAATATAGGCATGCAAGAATAATACGCTTACGCCCAAACATATATGTGTAACATATATACCCCTCTGTTACACCCCTAAAACATGCACTAGCAGCATGTATAATGGGCATGCGAGAATAATACGATTGCGCCCAAACATGGACATGCCGCAATGGAGTGGGCAAACACGACTATGATGTCGTTCATGCACAAATCGGCATGATCTACGATCTGCACTATATATTCAACACGGACGGCACATCCCGGCACCAGCGATAATCACCTTTTTCGTCTCAGCTCATCGTCTTTTGAAGTTCGGTTCACGTCAAAGGATTTTCAGAGACACTGAAGCAGCGACAGCCATCATGGCACCCAAGAATAACGAGCAGCAGCTGAAAACTAAGCTGGCATCGCGCCCCTCCGACCCGGACGCCAACATCCAGCTGGTCCGTCTGTACTGCGAGAGCAGATCCCCTCGTCTGGACCACGCCTTCCAGCACTGCGTCTCTGTGGAGGAGCAAGGCCTCCTGCGCCACAGCCTGGAGTGGCACACCGTGCGTCTGGGCGTTCTCCAGGCATACCTGAAACACAAGGCTGTGTCTGGGAACCGGAAGCTGTCCTGCCGTGTCCAGATACAGGTACTGCTGGCCCTCTGCGACCGGCTGAGGCTCTCCTTGGCCCAGAAAGGAGCTGCTGCTTCCGAAGAAGCCCTGATCGCCTTGGACAAGGCCCTGCGCGACCTCCTCCTCCAGCCCGGCGCGCTTCTCGGCCGGCAGGAGCTGGAAGACGTGTTCTCTGAGATGAGGGCCCAGCTGTACCTGCACAGCGCCACCTTCCTGCTGAAGGAGGCACAGGGAGAGTGGAGTGGAGTGTGGAGTGCAGCCGCTCTTTGTTATCTTCTGGCGTACCAGGCCCAAACCAAACCGAAGGCCAGAGGAGGAGACCGAGCCCTGTACCAGCGGCTGGAGATTCTGGCCGTTGACAGGAAGAGCCAGGTGGGCCACATGTTATTCAACCTAGTGGCCACGGCCGCCACAGAAAGTGTGGGTTCTCTGGTCAACAGCGTGCTGGAGACATATAGTAAAACGCCAGAGACATCCGAGAAGGCGGATCATGTCCTGCCAGATCTGGCAAGGCTCTTCAAAGAGCTGTTTAAAGACAAGGTGGACAAAAGCACCTCCTTTCTCGCCAACGACGAGAAAGCGTCTCTGCAGAGGTGGTCCCCAGAGCTCTCCCACCTGGCCCAGGTGGACGAGCGTTCTGTCGCGCTCCACGGAGCAGAGCTGCAGCAGCTGAGCTGGCTGGCTCTGCAGTGGTCCACCCTCAGCCTCGAGGGTCAGGGAGGAGGAGCGTCGACGCTGATAGGAGGCTGGATGAAGAGGCTGTTCCCCCGGCTGCCCTTGGAGAACACCGGGGCAACAGGCGAGTCTGTCTGCCTGCTGGACCTGGAGGTGTTTGTGCACGGCGTTGCCTTCTGCGCCGAGAGCAGCAGCGCGGAGCTGCAGCTCTGCTCCCCCTCAGACCTCCATCCGTCCGCCCGCTGCACAGAGTGGTGGGACGCTGCCAAGAGCCTCCTCCTGGACCGGCGCCAGTCGCACAAGCTCCAGGAGGTGGTCCGGCGCGGCCTGGTCGCACTGAGAGCCGAGGAGGGGCACGGACTGCAGCCAGCGTTGCTGGTCCGCTGGGCGCGGCATCTGGGACGCCAGGCGTCCACCTCCACCTCATCGTCAGATGAGTACTCTGGTAGCAGCGAGCGCTATTGGAAGGCCGCCGTCCCGCTCCTCGAGGACATCGCCGCTGACACCCCGAAACCGGCGCCACATCCCTCGCTGCTCTTTGAAGACTTCACCTCCACTGAGATTTCGAGCTCAGCAGCGAGAGAACTTCTGTGCGAGGCCAAAGAGATACTCAAAACAGGTCCAGAGGTTTTCCCCCAAGAGCCGGCCGAGGACGGAAAGGACCAGGGCCCATCTCCAGATTTGGCAGAGGAGATCCAAGAAAGGACGGAATCGCCGAGTAGGCCCGTCCAGGAGCCGTCACCATCTCCAGATTTGGCAGAGGAGATCCAAGAAAGGACGGAATCGCCGAGTAGGCCCGTCCAGGAGCCGTCACCATCTCCAGATTTGGCAGAGGAGATCCAAGAAAGGACGGAATCGCCAAGGAGGCCAGAGGTTTTCCCCCAAGAGCCGGCCGAGGACGGAAAGGACCAGGGCCCATCTCCAGATTTGGCAGAGGAGATCCAAGAAAGGACGGAATCGCCAAGGAGGCCAGAGGTTTTCCCCCAAGAGCCGGCCGAGGACGGAAAGGACCAGGGCCCATCTCCAGATTTGGCAGAGGAGATCCAAGAAAGGACGGAATCGCCGAGTAGGCCCGTCCAGGAGCCGTCACCATCTCCAGATTTGGCAGAGGAGATCCAAGAAAGGACGGAATCGCCGAGTAGGCCCGTCCAGGAGCCGTCACCATCTCCAGATTTGGCAGAGGAGATCCAAGAAAGGACGGAATCGCCAAGGAGGCCAGAGGTTTTCCCCCAAGAGCCGGCCGAGGACGGAAAGGACCAGGGCCCATCTCCAGATTTGGCAGAGGAGATCCAAGAAAGGACGGAATCGCCAAGGAGGCCAGAGGTTTTCCCCCAAGAGCCGGCCGAGGACGGAAAGGACCAAGGCCCATCTCGAGATTTGGCAGAGGAGATCCAAGAAAGGACGGAATCGCCAAGGAGGCCAGAGGTTTTCCCCCAAGAGCCGGCCGAGGACGGAAAGGACCAGGGCCCATCTCCAGATTTGGCAGAGGAGATCCAAGAAAGGACAGAATCGCCGAGGAGGCCCATCCAGGAGCCGTCACCAGAGGCCCCAGAGGAGATCGGGGAGAGGACGTCCGAACAGCCCCGGGGGGGTATCTTTGGAACGTTCAAACGGCTATGGAACAACATCGTCCAGTGCTTCAGCGGAGGAAGACACGAGGACAACGAGGAGCGTGACGGCGTCAACGTTTCCGTGGCGGAGGAGGAGTCCAACAACGCCACTGGGCATCGAGTGAGCGATGACCAGGAGGAGCCTGGCGACGCCGACGGGCGTGGAGGCGATAACGAGGGGGAGCCTGACGACCCTGAGGTGCATGGGACAGGTGAGACGCCCAGCGGCACCGAGGAAAACGCGGCGTCATCGCTGCTGTGGCTTCTGGTCCCTGCTGTCCTGTGTGTAGGGATAGGTGTGGTCGGTTATTGTTGCTGGAGACGCCGTCCCTTCGCAGTCCTGAGTTTCTGAACCAAAGAACCGAGGATTTCCAGGACACTAGACCACGTGTTCCTCAGGGTCGTACACGGACTTCACACGCCAGAAGAGGAAGGCAGAACCGAGCAGAAGATTAGGAGCCAGACGACGAAGGTAAGAGGAAGAGGGAAGGACCAGGAACATCCTACTGGACACTACACCACCGGCAAGGAGGAGGAGGCCTTTGGAACTGCAGGACTCAAACCTGCGTGTTCCACAAGGTCGTAGCCGTAGGAGAGACACATCACCCACCACCAGGAGAAGGACGTGTGACGTATTCACTTCACCTAAACCCACTTCACCCTGGATTATAGTCACAAAGACACAATAAAAAAACAGAACAAAGTCGGAGAAAAGACAGGAAAAAAAAGTTGTGAAAAAGGTTAAACTATATATATAAATAAATGTCAGTTGTAACTTCATTCAGTTGCCTCATTTATACTAAATCTATATGCATAAATAAATCATATAGTTTCTAGAAAAAGAAAAACTTATTTAGCATATTTAGTTGCTGCATTTTTAGCCACAGACCACCATGTGATATTTTGAAGTTTAGTCTACTGCACCCAAAACTAAGTTTTGGGTCCAAACTATTCTTCTACATTTGCTAATTGTGTAGATTCTTGAAAATTATGTAATTGATAATTCATATTATTTTAAGATTTGGACTTTGTAAAAAATGGGTAAAGCTCACAATGCAGAGAGAGTTTGTGGGGCTATATTTTTCACTGAGAGCTTCCACCTCTATAATGCAGCAAAAAACTCCTATCCCTAGTGACGGTTCTGCTCCCCCAGAGTTAGTGCCGATGTGTCCTTGAGCAAGACACTCTGAACGTCCCTAATTGCTCTCAATGTGCAGGTTGGTGCCTTGCCTTGCATGGTTCCTTTCGCCTCCATTTCTACCATATAATGTAATGAGTACTGTAATGAGTTTAAACCCAGTAATACACTGTATGCCAGAATGTGATTAAAAACAGAATATTTCTTACTGTAATCAAGGTACCTGTGTCCGTGGAGGCCGATTCAGAAATGGGATAAAACACAGGTCAGGTTAACTTCTATTGGATTATAATTACAATTTAGGCATTTAGCAGACAATCTTAATCCATTCAGATTAATCCATTGGTTCACATCACATTGCCATGCATCATACAGATTACAGTTTGATTTAAGCAGAATGTACAATACACATTACAGTTTACAATGTAAGTACTAAAACATGGTAATACAATAGACATCCTATATGCACTAAGTCAGTGCTGTATGAACTACCTAGGATGGCACTGCAAGTACTATGGATTTGTATGTAATACAAGTGCTATGGGGTGGATGGATGGATGGATGGATGGATGGATGGATGGATGGATGGATGGATGGGGGATGGATGGATGGATGGATGGATGGATGGATGGATGGATGGATGGATGGATGGATGGATGGATGGAGGGGGGGATGGATGGATGGATGGATGGATGGATGGATGGATGGATGGATGGATGGAGGATGGATGGATGGATGGATGGATGGGTGGGTGGGTGGATGGATGGATGGATGGATGGGTGGATGGATGGATGGATGGATGGAGGGATGGATGGAGGGATGGTGGGTATAGAGTGAGGGAGGGGTGTGTGTGCAGGTAATTGCATGGATCCAGGGGACTTCGTCGGAGTGTGTGTGTGTGTGTGTGTGTGTGTGTGTGTGTGTGTGTGTGTGTGTGTGTGTGTGTGTGTGTGTGCTGGGGTTGTTGGGGAGGGGGCAGGTGGACAAGGGGAGGAGAGAGAAGGGATGGATGGGAGGTGTGTGTGTGTGTGTGTGTGGGGGGGGGGGGGGGTAGGACCGATGGGAGCCCATGGTGTCTGTACAGCGTCACTCAGTCTCTGCGGACCCTCTGACCCAATTCCCCCTCCCTCCCTCTCTCTCCTCCCTCCCCCACTCCACTATCTCTCTCTCTCTCTCTGTCTGTCTGTCTGTCTGTCTGTCTGTCTGTCTGTCTGTCTGTCTGTCTGTCTGTCTGTCTGTCTGTCTCTCTCTCTCTCTCTCTCTCTCTCTCCTCCTGCTGTTGACACTGTCTCTCTGCCATCTCTCACTTTCGTATTCTCCTTTCGTCTCTCTCTCCAGGGCCGGATGTAACATTTCCCAATCGGGGGGTGGGGGGTGGGGCAGGAGAAAATGGTATGGGGTGCTTCATGGTATGGGGTGCTTCATGGTATGGGGTGCTTCATCGCCGGTTCATCGACAGCGACTTCATCGGCGATGAAGTCGCCCCCATACCATTTTCAGTTACAGGACTTTTATTAGTCAAGTAAAGCATCAATAATAACATCAGTTGTTGTTGAAGTTGCAACAGACACGCAGCATGCATAAAGCTAAAGGTCTGACTCAGAGAGTTTTCTGTTTTCAATGATGAAATGCTGTTGGTTTAGTGGTGACACAGCTGTAGTTAGTTTGTAGCAGTATAGTAGTGTTTCAAATCATTTTAAATATAAGCACTTCTGAAATATCTTGGGTTGTTTTGCATGCCATCATGTTTGGTGCAGGGGCAGTCAGGGCATTTAGGGGGGCATTGCCCTCCCCCCATGTCCATGCCTAGATCCGCCCCTGCCTCTCTCTCTCTCTCTCTCTCTCTCTCTCTCTCTCTCTCTCTCTCTCTCTCTCTCTCTCTCTCTCTCACTCTCTCTCTCTCTCTCTCTCTCTCTCTCTCTCTCTCTCGTGTCATCCTCGCTCTAACTTCTCTCTCTCTCTCCCTGTCTGTTTTCTTCCTATCTCGCCCTCCCTCCCTCTCTCGCTCTGTTTCACCCCCCCCCCACCCCCCCACCTCTACCACCACCATCACCCCCCCACCACAACCACCTTTCCTCCCCCCTACACCCGCCCCGTTATCAGCCTCTACCTTCCCTGTGGATACCCCCCCTCCCCCCCACCCCCCTTTCCCTCCCCCCTCACCCCCCCACCCCCCTTCCCTCCCCCCCGTCACCCCCCCACCCCCCTATTACCGGCACTCTCTCTGTCTCTCTCTCTCTCTCTCTCTCTCTCTCTCTCTCTCTCTCTCTCTCTCGCTCCTCTATCCTCCATGAACTCCCACCACCTCCCCCTCCCCCATCCATACTTGTGCTATGCGCACACGCGTGCGCACACACACACACACACACTCACGCACGCACGCACACACACGCACGCACGCACGCACGCACCCCCCCCCCCCCCCCCCCTCCATAGTGTTCTGTAGCCGCTGCCTGTCTCTTAGCAACAACTGCACACCCGTTAGAGAGAGAGAGAGAGTTCGCAGAGTGCTTTTTTTACACGTGCACGCGCCTGGGAAGAATCGCTTACCGATCACGCACACACACGCACGCACATCCTCACATACACACACACAGCAGAAGCGAGTGAGCGTGCACGGACACACACACACACACACGCACACACACACACACACACACACACACACACACACACACACACACACACACACACACACACACACACACACACACACACACACACACACAGTGTTCCTCCTTCCCTCATTGAGTGGTGTCTGAAGGTTTTTTTTTTTTTTTTTTTTGCTGGCAGGCCTGCGTCTTCCAAGTCTTTGTGGCTGTGTGTGTGTGTGTGTGTGTGTGTGTGTGTGTGTGTGTGTGTGTGTGTGTGTGTGTGTGTGTGTGTGTGTGAGGATTAGCGTTTCCGTGCGAGGTTGTGCACATCATCCATGCACAACTGTCTATAGAAATATCTATATGCCAGTATATACACTCATGATGTGTAGATGAATGGGAAATGGTTACAGTTATTTTGTATAATGGCTTTATATGAGGTGCTTTCACTTATAGATTGTGTACTACATTCACCCCATTCACTCTCTCTCTCACACACACACGTGCGCACACACACACACACGCACTTTTACATACTGTAAGCCCAGATTGCAGGAAGGACGAGATCGAGACAGCGAAGTCGTTGCGATCCCAACCTGGTTCGCGACCATTTTGTAGTGTTATATAGGGTGGACAGGATTTGTGTTGGTTGAAATCAGGTGATATTCTGGGACAGATTGGACTAGTCTTCGATTAACAATCTTAATCTTCTACATTCTCTAGTTGTGTAGACTTGGGATAATTCACATGAAACCAAATGGATGGAACCCTCTCAAGGACCACTGGTGGTCCCCGGACCACTGGTTGAAAACCACTGCTTCATACCATGCAATGGAAAAGTGGTCACTGCACTTACCTGTACATAAATAAAATCAAACATTTCAATTCTGTTTTTTCCTCCCAGACAGTATGGAGGGAATGAGTGATTGAAATGTATAATCCTGGGTGTTGCTGTTTGCTGCGTGTAAACAATAATAATAGCGACGATTTCAAAAGCGGTTTGTCCTCAAAAAACACACCTCCACTGGCTGCTGTCGCACCGTAGGGAGGGGGAAGGGACGGGGAGGGAGGGAGGGAGGGAGAGAGAGGGTGGGAGAGGGAGAGAGAGGGAGAGAGAGAGGGATGGAGGGAGGGAGAGGGAGAGAGCTGGGAGGGAGAGAGGGATGGAGGGAAGGAGGGAGAGAGAGAGAGAGAGAGAGAGAGGGAGAGAGAGGGATGGAGGTAGAGAGAGGGAGAGAGAGAGAGGGAAGGAGGGAGAGAGAGGGATGGGGGGAGAGACGGATGGGGGAGGGAGAGAGAGAGAGAGGGAAGGAGGGAGAGAGAGGGAGAGAGCGCCAGGGGCGGATTGGCCATCTGGAGTACAGGGAGTTTTCCCGGTGGCCTGCGCCACCTAGTGGCCTGGACAGTGTTTTTTTTTTTTTTTTTTTTTTTTTTTCCAGTCCAGGGCAGGCCAGGGCGCCAGGCCCAGGCCAGGCAAACTAGTGTTTCTATCCTTCAAAAAAAGAAAAGGTGTCCTACACCAGAGCCTTCAAGTAGGAGAGATCTTCTACATTCTCTAGTTGTGTAGACTAAGTTGGGCTAATTCACATGAATATTTTAACTCTTGAGGGTGTAAAAATTTGGTTTCATTTTTACGCTCTCAAAGAGTTACATCTGGTTAACCAGTGGCCTGGCAAAGGCAAAATTGTCCCGGTGGGAAAATGTGTGCCAATCCGCCCCTGGGCTGGGGGGAGGAGGGAGAGAGAGAGGGAAGGAGGAGAGAGAGAGAGAGAGAGAGAGAGAGAGGATGGAGGTAGAGAGAGGAGAGAGCGCTGTGTGTGAGAACTGCAGCTGTATCCTCTTCCCTCACACCTCATTCATGCTCCGTCCTAAACGAGGAAGCGGAGGAGGTGTCGCGCCTCTCACACGCACACACAGGACAGCCCAGAATCACATTAATGTGCAGGCCAGGGGGGCTCCCCAATACACACACTAACATACACACACACACCCACACACACATGTCCCGCCATGTGTGTTAACTGCAGGCAGTAGCATTGTGTATACATACAGTTATGAGATGTTGACAAAGCTCTGGCTGTTTGGAATGCACCTGATGTTTAAAGATGGAATGCCATGATTTTTTCCTATCCTAAAACATGATCATCAGGTATTAAGGTTATATGAAAAGTAAGATTTTTTTCCCCAAAAAGTGTCCAGTGTTTGTTAAACTGTAATTTTTATGATTCTACCCTACCAGTTCATTAAGTACGCCTGGTTTTCCTGGTGGGTGGTGATGGGTGGAGATCCAGCTGAACTGAAGCCACACCACAGCTTTAGTTGCATGGTAAAGGGGGAGGGGTTAGGGGAGGGGCTGAGAACATGATGTCACTATATGGAAGTTTTTTTCATTGGCACATTTGACTAGAAAGGTTCAGCCCCCGGGAGGAAACCCTAAATACAAAGGGAAGACATCATTGCACATAAAAAACACACCAAGGGGCCTATTTACATACTGTCACCTCTTAAGCATGTACAAAATTGGAAAAAATAGAAAAATCACGGCATCCCCTCTTTAAAATCACTCCATCATTTAAATATATGGGAGGGAGGATTGTTGTTGTCGGCGGTATATGCAAAGATCTCCACATTTTTTTCTGACTTGATGTGGTTTGGTTGACTTACTGGGGTTTGGTGCGTTTTAGTTCAACCCATTGTGTCATGACCCTCGATTCAAGTTTCTGACACCAGATTATACAGTAGTTAGTTTCTGACACCAGATTATACAGTAGTTCCTGACACCAGATTATACAGTAGTTCCTGACACCAGATTATACAGTAGTTTCTGACACCAGATTATACAGTAGTTTCTGACACCAGATTATACAGTATAGTTCCTGACACCAGATTATAGCAGCAGCAACATTCTAGCTTTTGACGCTAGATTCTACAGTAGTTTCCGACACTAGATTCTAGTTATTGACACTAAATGATAGTTTCTGATGCTAGGATCTCCTTTTTGACACTAGAATCTACTTTCTGACGCTAGAATCGAGTTTTTGACACTAGATTCTGTAGTTTCTGACACTAGATTCTAGTTTTTCTGAAAAATCTGTGTTCCTGTGTCAGTGATGCTAACATATTTCTAGCCAAGGACCACCAGAATTATCCATATTTGGCTGCAGACCCCCCATCTGGAAACATGTTGTTCTCGGGGTTCCCTAGAAGCGAAAAAATTGAGATAAAATGTTTGCTTCCAAAATAATGTATTCAGAGATTTGCAGCACATTTTCACAATTTTTCAAAAATAGCAGAACAACAAGCTCATGTCGCGCCACTCGGTGGCGCGACATGAGCTTGTTGATCTGCTATTTTTCAACAGATAAAACACCAAAGTACTGAACTAGTGTACGTTGTAATTCATTAGTAAACAATATCCTGAAGTATAGAACTACTTATCATTGGTATTCACATAGTCCTACTCACCGTTTTATCATCACTAACTCACCATTTAATTGCACACAATCATTTGATCACTTTGGAAATTAATTATTATACAATTTACAATTACAATTTAGCAGACGCTCTTATTCCAGAGCAATTTACATTAAGTAGAAACGTCGTCATGCATCATACAGATTAAAGTTTCCAATTTAAGCAGCAGTACTATGGGTTGGTATGTAATATATACTGCAGTACAAGTACTATGTGCTGAGATGGAGTCTGAAGAGATGTGTGTTTTCAGACTGCGGCGGAAGATAGGGAGTGAGTCTGTGGTTCTGACTGCAGCGAGAAGTGCATTTGGTTAACCAACTCTCCATCATTTAGCTGGGGACCGCCTGGAACCCTCTCAAGGACCACTGGTGGTAGCCAGACCACCGGGTGAAAACCACTG
>CM076970.1:52798137-52803137 GCA_039105355.1 Benthosema pterotum | reverse complement strand
GGACCTTTTTACTGTCGTTCATTTTCAATCTGACCTGCGTTTTGTACTAAGGAGACACTGTAAAAAAATAGGTGGAATTAACCCTTTAAGGTGAGTCATAATCCGATTAATTGCTGAATCAGTTAAATAATCGGCCGATTAATCGATTATTATGAAAATAATAGTTGGTTGGTACATGGAATTACAGTAGGTTTTAAGGCGACGTGGGCGATGGACAGACAATGTTTCCTGAACTCCATTATTTGTCTTTATATGCCGCAGCCGTCGTGCGCGTCGCGCTCGGTCCCGGCCGCCGGTCACGACGAAGGCGCAGAAACGATGAAATGTAGGTGTCATTCTTTAATCCAACTATTAGTCCCAGCGCATCGTCTGATAAAGATCCCATTGCTGACTCTCATTTGGGACAGAATTGCCGCGACAACTTTTTTTTTTGTCGCATTTACACCCATTCTATCAAATGCATTCAAAAGGACGAACACTAGTCCACGTCCAGTAGCTGACTGACTGACTGACTGACTGACTGACTGACTGACTGACTGACTGACTGACTGACTGACTGACTGGTTTACTGACTGACTGACTGACTGACTGACTGACTGACTGACTGACTGACTGACTGACTGACTGACTGACTGACTGACTGGTTTACTGACTGGCTGGTTTACTGACTGGCTGGTTTACTGACTGACTGACTGACTGGTTTACTGACTGACTGACTGACTGACTGACTGACTGACTGACTGGCTGGCTGGTTTACTGACTGACTGACTGACTGACTGACTGACTGACTGACTGACTGACTGACTGACTGACTGACTGACTGACTGACTGACTGGCTGGTTTACTGACTGACTGACTGGCTGGTTTACTGGCTGGTTTACTGACTGACTGACTGACTGACTGACTGACTGACTGACTGACTGACTGACTGACTGACTGACTGACTGACTGACTGGTTTACTGACTGGCTGGTTTACTGACTGGCTGACTGACTGACTGACTGGCTGGTTTACTGACTGACTGACTGACTGACTGACTGACTGACTGACTGACTGACTGACTGACTGACTGACTGACTGACTGACTGACTGGCTGGTTTACTGACTGACTGACTGACTGACTGACTGGCTGGCTGACTGGCTGGCTGACTGACTGACTGACTGACTGACTGACTGACTGACTGACTGACTGACTGACTGGCTGACTGACTGACTGACTGACTGACTGACTGACTGACTGACTGACTGACTGACTGACTGACTGACTGATGGTGTAATGCTGGGTGTAGTGGTTGTGGTGATGATTCACACTCCTCACCATTCACTCCAGACACACTCTCTCTCTCTCTCCTCTCAGACTGCAGACCTAGTGAATACACAGCTTTTTGGCAGCGCGTGTGTGTGTGTGTGTGCGTGTGTGTGTGTGTGTGCGTGTGCGTGTGCGTGTGCGTGTGCGTGTGCGTGTGCGTGTGCGTCTGCGTGTGCGTGTGCGTCTGTGTGTGTGTGTGCGTGTGCGTGTGCGTGTGCGTGCGTGCGTGCGTGCGTGCGTGCGCATGCAGTGGTTTTCAACCCTCTTCATATTATATCAAGGTCCATTATTTATTTATTCATTCAGCATTTAAACAGAACCACCATTTGATACGTTTTCAGCCTCTCAGAACCAAACATTTTTTGTTATCTTTGGATATAAGTACATTTCTCCACAAGGAATCCCTTCCTTGCTGTGTTGGTGATGATGTAATAGGATTAAAGAGGAGATGACAGATGTTACAAACAGAGGTGCTGCTGCTATAGAGAGTGTGCATGTGATATCATCGTACCCCTAAGTTATGCCGGAACGCTCGCTGTGTGGCCAAAAAACAACAACTTTCTGTCCTTGACACAGGGGTGGATCTAGGCATGGGTATGGGGGGGAGGGGGGGGGGGGCAATCGCCTGTGGCACGAAGCGACATGCTCTCATCCGTGCTGCAAGATGAGAGCCTGGAAAACTATGCCACCAAAACGACTGACGGAAGTCGGGACTTCCGGTTAGTTAACTTCCACCGGAAGTTGCCATTAGTCACATTGCGGTGCTCCCGAAAATGAATACCCCACAGAAACATTTTATTTCTCCCTTTGTGTTCGCGAAGCTGTTGTAAATGTTTAAAAGATGATAAGTGTGCACTTGGCACACTTATACAACTGCTTTGTTCGTTGGAATCATTTTTTCTGAAAATAAGAGTAAACAAGTCAAGTCGCTAGTCTGAAAGTCTGTAAATACAGTAACACTAGTGAGGACTGAACAGGGTTGTGTAAATACAGTCTGGGGACAGGGTTGTGGGGACTGTAAATACAGTAACACTAGTGAGGACTGAACAGGGTTGTTTCTCTGGGGACTGTGTAAATACAGTCACTTCCGCAACTAACGTTCTCAGTCTCAAAAGCGCACAAGTTTCTCAGGGTGGTTTTTGAATAATCTGTCCAGAGGTTGGGTTTGTATAGGGGATGTGTACAATACAGTAACACTAGTGTGTAATGATTGCGGTGAACCCACTGTGTCCTGGATTTGAGTTTCCGATGCTCTGGTTCCTCATGCCAGATTCTAGTACGGTAGATTCTAGTTCCTCTCAGTAGATTGTAGTTTCTAGTTAGATTCCAGGACTGACACAGGTCCATGTTTCTCTGGGGACTGTAAATACAGATTCCTTCTCGCAACTAACGTTCTCAGTATCTAAAGCAGCACATGTTGTTCTCAAAGGGTTGGTTTTGCTTGAATAAATCATTTGTCACTGTTTTAAAATGGAGTTAGCTCAAAGTCTATTTGGGTGTTGTATAGGGCGGACTTTGGCATACCACTCTCTCTGTCATGTGTAAAAGGCAAAAAGGAATCAAAGAACACAGCTGGTCGCGCCACTCTGATATGAGTGTAATGCTATTGCGTGTTCAGTACAGAAAAGGGTTAATGGATTACAGCATAATATGTAAATGACACTCACGCATGTCACATATTGACGGTAGGTAGGAGGAAGGTGTGGTGCCGCTGTCACATGTCAGGGAGCTGAGGGGAGACGCATCAAACGCTCCCTAGCGGAGATCTGACGCCTCCCGACGGCGGTTTGATCCATTTTTTATCGTCGTCTTTTCGTGTTGTGACATTTCTTTGGACGGCGTCGTTGCAAACAGTGTTACGAAACTCTGCCGAAAGATATTACACTCACTATCGATCGCTGAGCGTTTAAACTTTTGTGAACTGAACGCGTTTTGGTGTTCAAAGCATTATGTTACACTTAAGCTATTGAAAAATATCAGAGCAACAAGCAACAAGCCACCGAGTGGCGCGCTGTGAGCTTGTTGCTCTGATATTTTTGAAAAATGGTGAAAATGTGATGCAAATCTTTGAATATATATTCTTTCGGAAAGCAAATATTTTGAACAAAAATCTTTGCTTCGAGGTGATCCCTACAACATGTTTTCAGAGTCCGCAGCCAAATATAGATAATTCTGGTGGTCCTTGGTATGAAGCATCACTGACACAGGAACATAGATTTTCAGAGAAACTAGAATCTGTCAGAATCTAGCATCAGAAACTAGAAACTAGTCAGAAACTAGAATCTCAGTGTCAGTATCTTGTGGCTGCCCCCTTGGCTTGTATGACTGCCTGAAGTCTCCGTGCAGGGGTTGACACTAAGGTCTCCGAGGTACTTGCCCATCGGGCAAGTGCAAATCAGGTTCTACTTGCCCTCAGCCAAATGGACCCTTGCGGATCAATTTGGTTTCATTTTTACACTCTCAAGAGTTAAAATTCATCATCTTAATCAGCCCATAGTGGTCACAGACCCAGTGGTCCCTGACCGCAGCAAAATGATAGTTTGGAACCAAGTGGACCTGGGAGAGAGATAGGTAGAGATAGCTAGTTCTTCAAATCAATGCCACGGACAGGGCTTGACAGTAACACTTGCCCGCTTGCCCGGGGCAAGTAAAAAAAATGGTGGGGCAAGTGAAGACTGCTACCTGGTTGCCCGATCGGGCAAGTGTGCAACTTAGTACACTATAACACTACACAAGATAAATTTGTCTTGAAGGCAGTCATTGCACTCTGCCTCTGTGTCTTTCCTGCTTTCTAGCTATCTACCTATCTCTCTCCCAGGTTCATTTGGTTCCAAACTATCATTTTGCTGGGGTCAGGGACCACTGGGTCTGTGACCACTATGGGCTAATTAAGATGATGAATTTTTAACTCTTGAGAGCGTAAAAATGAAACCAAATGGACCCGCAAGGGTCCATTTGGTTTCATTTTTACGCTCTCAAGAGTTACATCTGGTTAACCAACTTAGCTAGGGACCACCTGGAACCCTCTCCGGGACCACTGGTGGTCCCTGGACCACCTGTTGAAAGCACCCAAGTAGGAAGTAAACTTAAAAGCAAAATTTACAATATATTTTTGGGGGGGCAAGTGACCATGACCTGAGGGCAAGTAGAACCTGATTGCACTTGCCCGATGGGCAAGTACCTCGGAGACCTTAGTGTCAACCCCTGCACGGAGACTTCAGGCAGTCATACAAGCCAAGGGGGCAGCCACAAAATACTGAGAAAGTGATGATTCTAATTATAATAAAAAATATTCTAATTCAATGAAACGGTTTCTCCATTATTCTAATTCAATGAAACAACAGTGTCACAGTTAAATGGCCTAAATGGGCCTTTTGGAAAGCTTAGCTGAGCAAATTTTTTTACAGGTTACGAGTTCTGTGATTACTCTAACCAGTAGGACAGGCGCGGTGAACACCCGATTTGTTTTCTGCACAAGAAATGCATTCAAAGAATTTAACGATTGCACTGTTCAAATTATTCTAATTCGTTGACCAGCACCTGTACAGTATACTGTATATATAGAAAAGGTGTTCTATTCTGTACTGTGTGAGTATTGATCGATTCAATAATTGAATACTTAGTTTAGTCGGAAAGAAATGTAAACAGTACAGGGTAGAGTCAAACACTAAGGCAGTGGTTTTCAACCTTTT
>CM076970.1:52758137-52795637 GCA_039105355.1 Benthosema pterotum | reverse complement strand
GCTTCCCTGGGCGCCGGCTGGATTCGGGCCGAGGAGCAGGAGGTGGGGCTGGAGGGTCCGGGGCCACTGCGGCGGCAGCAGGGGGCTGTGCCACCGGGGGGCCTCTGGCGGAGAGCGAGGGACCGTCGGAGGAGGAGGCGCCGGTGCTCTGGGCCGAGGAGAAACAGGAGCAGCAGCTAAGACCTCGAAAGGAGGAAGAGAAGGAGGACCCAGGTATCTTTCAATTACTTCCTCTGTGTTAATGAAGTTCATTCCCACAACACTATAGGCAGTGCAACCAACCCTGTTCTACCTAAATATGGCACAAATAAGGGCCTAAATTCATTTTGTCCAAAATGTGGAACACCCTGTTTTGATTGATCTTTTTGTTTTTGTTTCACTAGTTGTATTGACTGTACGGGACAATTTACAATTACAATTTACAATTTAGGCATTTAGCAGACGCTCTTAATCCAGAGCGACTTACAATGGTGAAAAGTTTACAATTTAATCTGGATTTACAATACATTTTACAACATACAATGAAGCGCTAAAAACATTCTAATACATTAGGCAACCTATATAAGTCATTGCAGCAAGTACTGTGGGTTGGTATAATACAAGTGCTATGGGTTGAGGTGGAGTCTGAAGAGGGACCCAAGCGGTAATAAGGCCGCATGGCATTTTGGCACTCCCTTTAGATCAGTGGTCTTATTTTGGCAACCTTTTTGATACCAGAGTCCACTATTTATTCAGAATTTGAGCCACAGACCACCATTTGATGACATTTTAGCCACACAGACCCCGAGACTAAAGATTTCTTTTGCTTTCGCCTGCAATTCCAGGCTGGATTTCGGAAACAAAACAGTCAAACATACAGATCAAAATGGCCATTAATCTTCTACTTTCTTCAATTGTACTGTAGACTATCCATTTGACTGTCCATTTGGTATCATTTTTACGCTCTCTAAGAGTTACATCTGGTTAACCAACTTTCCTTTATTTAGCCTAGAAGGACCACCTGAAACCCTCTCAAGGACCACTTGTGGTACCCGGACCACTGGTTGAAAACCACTGCTTTAGATCAATACTTGCCTTACTTACTGTCTGCTATTTATTGTCTAATAAAAGAATCCATTCAATCTGCAGGGCCCTCATTGGGACGTCCCCATGATGATGACCATGGACCACCACCACCTCCCCCAGCAGCGTCGGTGACCCCCGCTCCCCCGCCTCCCCTCCGCCCGCCCTGGCCAACGGCCTCCACCTGCACAGGAGACCGGCGGCGGGGCCAGGCGGTGGGGCGCGGCGCCGGAGGCAGCAGACCGCGCCGCTCCCAGCCGGTGCTGCCGCCTCCGATACCGAAGCACTAGGCGGTACCGACACGCTCGGACGCAGCATGCAGTCGCACGCGGATCTAGCCGGATCCGTGTCCGGTGGAGCCGCCAAAAACAACAACAACAACAAGGACAAAGACAAGAACGGCGGCATGACAACAACCTCAAGAACTCTTTCGCCCGAAAAGGACAAGGAGGAGGAGACCGCTAACACCCTGCCCTCTCCACCTCCTCCTCCTCCCAGACTCACGCCCGCCGCCGCCTCACCCACCCTGCCCCTCCTCCCGCCCGAACCGGCCCCCGTTCACGCCGACGATGATTCGGGTGCGAACCCGCCCACGCCCACAGCAGCCCCTCCCGTCCTCACCGCCGAGACCTCCTGCGTTCCTTCCAGCCACCGCCTCGACCCCAACCTTCCCCTGGCTCCTCCTCCTCCTACTTCTAGCTCCTCCCCCTCCCCCAACCCTCCTCCTCTTCCTGCCCCAGCTCCTCCCCCCGTGGTGGCAGCAGAGGCGGAGAGGAAGTACGCTCTGCGCAGCTCCGGTCGTCCTCGCTTCCCCTGCCACCTCCGCAAGTCGTCGCGGCTGCGCCGGGGCAGCAGCAGCAGTAGCACCGCCGCCTCGCTGGAGCAAGACGATGACTCCGCCTCCTTCGGGAGCAGGAGAGAGGAGGAGCGCGAGGTGTGTAGGTTCAAGGTTCAAGGTTTTTTATTTGTCACTCCAGTGTATGTCAGGACATATACGGGGATGAAATAACGTTTCCATTTTTCACAGTGCAATGAGACAAAGTCAAGACAAAACTGTACACCTAACTTGAGGTGAAGGCACTAAGCCAGGGGTCAGCAACCTGCGGCTCAGGAGCCGCATGCGGCTCTAGAACACAGCTCTAGTGGCTCCCTGGCTGTAGCATTATTACATACACACTGGGCTCTAGAACACAGCCCTAGTGGCTCAGTGGCTGTAGCATTATTACATACACACTGGGCTCTAGAACACAGCCCTAGTGGCTCAGTGGCTGTAGCATTATTACATACACACTGGGCTCTAGAACACAGCCCTAGTGGCTCCCTGGCTGTAGCATTATTACATACACACTGGGCTCTAGAACACAGCCCTAGTGGCTCCCTGGATGTAGCATTATTACATACACACTGGGCTCTAGAACACAGCCCTAGTGGCTCCCTGGCTGTAGCATTATTACATACACACTGGGCTCTAGAACACAGCCCTAGTGGCTCAGTGGCTGTAGCATTATTACATACACACTGGGCTCTAGAACACAGCTCTAGTGGCTCCCTGGATGTAGCATTATTACATACACACTGGGCTCTAGAACACAGCCCTAGTGGCTCCCTGGCTGTAGCATTATTACATACACACTGGGCTCTAGAACACAGCCCTAGTGGCTCAGTGGCTGTAGCATTATTACATACACACTGGGCTCTAGAACACAGACCTAGTGGCTCAGTGGCTGTAGCATTATTACATACACACTGGGCTCTAGAACACAGCCCTAGTGGCTCCCTGGCTGTAGCATTATTACATACACACTGGGCTCTAGAACACAGCCCTAGTGGCTCCCTGGCTGTAGCATTATTACATACACACACTGGGGTGATCCACACCAAAATAATATAAACATTTCAGTCAACCAAAACGCGTTGCGCTGTCTGACAGTTGCCAGTTAAAGTAGCACTTGGCCATGTCAAAAAAGCCCAGCAGTTATCAGAGGTGGAGCTTTCAATCTGAACCACCCGTTTTCAAAGGTTTACTCAGTTTACTATGTCATTAATATACCTTAGAGATGCTGTGTGGACTAGAAATGGAGTTCTGTAAAACTCCTTTATTTATTTTTTTAGAAACTCAATTTCTGAAGAAAGGTTGTGTTTCACCATGTTAATGATTTTTCTTTGAGGACCTTTTTTTCTGACAGTGTGCAAATGGAACCAAATGGACCCGCCAGGGTCCATTTGGTTCACATTTGCACACTCTCAGGAAAAAAATAATAAAATGCGGCTCCAGACAGATTTTGAATTTAATTTTCGGTCGAAAATGGCTCTTTCAACATCTTGGGTTGCCGACCCCTGGTCTAAGGTAACCAGGTGTGATAAGGTGGCAGTAGTGTGAAAGCTAACAGACAGATAGACAGGAGGACTAGACAGGACATATATATATATATACTACAATTAGAAACTACAACTATAAATCTATATACTATATACAAAAACTATATAAAGCTACAACTAAACAAAACTACAACAACTTACACAACAATGTAAAGAGAAACATAAAGAAATACATTAGAGTGGAATGAGACAAGTCAATATCCAGTTTATTATAAGAGTTTGTGCCCCAACACAAACACAAACAGGGAGACTGCCTAATGCAAGCCTCCCTAACCCTCTTCACAGATAGTTCTTATAGTCTAGCTTTCACAGACAGAAGGTTCATATAAGGATTGTTTTACCAATAGAAGCTGTCCCCTAATAGGGACTACTGTACTTTAGTGGCATTAAAGGTGAACTCCACCCATTTTCAACATTTTAATATGTCACTAATATACCTTAGATATGTTGTGTGGACATGATAAAAAAGTTCCCCCAATTCTGTATTTCCTAAAAATGGAGGTCTGAAAAAATCATTAACATGGTGAAATACATCTGATGACATCATCAATATGTATTTCACCATGTTAATGGTTTTTCTTTCATACCCCTTATTCCTGAGAGGGTACAAATGGAACCAAATGGACCCGCTAGGGTCCATTTGGTTCACATTTGTATCCTCTCAGGAAAATTTTGAAAATGGGTGAAATTCCCCTTTTAAGCATTTGTAGGAGTCATGTCAGGTGTCGACAGTGACAGCTGCAGTCAGAATGTGTTATAATCAGGGGTGCACCTAAGTGGTGCTCCGGTGCTCAGGAGCACCAAAAATCCTACAATGAGCTGTCAAACCAGGGGTGGAAAGCTCCTTTGAGCACCACACATAATGACTGCCCGACTGGGCCAGTAAAAAAAGCCTTGAAAATGAAATAATTCTAACTAATGTCTAAAATACTACTAGTATTTCAATGGATGTAGAGTGCAGGTAGTAGTAGTACTACCGTACTAGGCTAGCCACTATTGCAACGCCCAAACTATCGCCCTGTACTGTAATATTGTACATTGATCAGGCTGTACAGAGTGTAAAAAAGGGGTCCCAGGGCCCGGCGATGCGGGTCACCGCATTTTGGGAGCACCAAGTAACATCTCCAGGTCCTCCTCTGAGTACTGGACCAAAATAGTTATGTGCACCACTGGAATGGCCTATGATGACGCTTAAAATACAGGGAGAGAAATCACAACCTGTTTTGACGTTCTAAAAATCCATTACAGGTGATAGAGGAGAAGGCATGGAGGGTGAAAGGAGAGGAAGAAGAGGAGAAGAAGAAGAAGGAGGTGGTGGTGAAGGATGAGAAGGAGAAGAAGCCTCCTCCATCTTCCTCCTCGGTCCCGCCCACTGCTGCTGCCCCGCCTCCCAGTCCGGCGGCTCCACCCCCTTCGGGCGTGGGCACCACCCCTCCTCCTGCGCCTCCTCCTCCTCATAAACCTGCTCCTAAAAGCGTGTCCCGATCCAGGAACAACCCCAAGCAGACCCACCCCGCATTCTCCACCACCTCTGGACCTAAACCCTGTCCCAAACCAGCGGGGGGTCATAAACCGGGGCCCAGGTCCCGGTCTAGACCCGCAGGGCCCAAATCTGCCCAGTCCAGAGCTGGCCAGGGCCCAAAGAACAGCACACAACTGCACCACCACCACCAGCCCTATCACCCTCACCCCCACCCCCATCCCAACCCTGTACCCCACCACAGGACCGGACCCCGGCCCCACCCCCACCCTGCCTCCTCCTCCTATGTCCCGCCCGGGTCACCCCACTTTGCGGCCAACGCTGCGGCCGGCGGGGGTGCCATGATGCACCACCATCACCTGGCCGGTGTGAAGAGGGAGGAGCATCTGGGTGGAGCGGAGGTGTCCACGGCCCCCACCAAGAGGCGCTATGTCGGGGTGAGTTGTTAGTACACATCATCATCACCTTAAGTTGTACTCGCTTGATGAAAATGTACAATAGCCCTTGCAGTAAGCCCCACCCTCTCTCTCCCCAGTGTCCAACCATGGGGTTGGACACTTTTCAGCCAGGCTCATTTATACCATTTGTCAATGGTGTTTTCCAACTACAGTATGGAATGAAACATGAAAACACATGTTTTAGAATATATAAAACATTTGGCAATGACTTAGAGCTGCTCCATGACATTAATGTGAGCACCACGACAATGTTTTAAAGGTAAAAGAGGCAGCGTTTTAGACAAAACGCCAAAATATATACAGTATATACATAACAACGCCCTCTGCGTTGCTTCTACTTTGATGCTGCAGCTGCAGACAGACACTTGCTTCGTCCTGCAAACGGTCCAGAACTTTGTTGTTGTCAAATCATGAAAACAAAACATTCGTCAGCCAATCACAGCACAGCAGTCTCCAGCAGATTCATAATGAGCAAGTAGAGTGGAGGTGAGGTGGAGTTTTTGTTTACAAACACAGTGTACATACAAAGTTGCCTCTGTTACCTTTAAGTAATTTAAAACATGTTTTGTTTGATGCATTCCATATAGTTGGAAAACACTATTGGACCTGTGACCTCACAGCCACAAAATGGCGCACCCATGTGGTAAAAATATTAGGTATTTTTAAGCTAAATTATATATGTAAATGTGTAAATATTCAAGTTACCTGTATAAAGGACACATTTAGTATAAATTGTTTTAAAGAGTAGGTATCACGGATATTTCCTTTAAAAACTAATGACGCATATCTATCAATGACCCCCTAAAGATGTCCAGAAAAAAAGTCGTTTCAGAAAAAATACAATATATAGGCAGAGTTGAAGAAAGAAGTTGAGCGCCCCCCCCTGCTTCCCTGAAAAGGTTGCATTCGGGAAAATAGCCGAACGCGCCTTCGCGTGACGTATACAGTGGTATGCTCGGCCAACTTCGGCGAGCAGGTCGTGCAGCTCAGCTTCCGGCTAAAGTTATCCACAGTAGCATAGCATAGCATAGTAGTAGGATAGCCTACCCAAATACAATACAATTAAATTATATTTGGCAGCGATCAGCTGCTTAGTTGTCATGATCTTCAAGATCACATGTGCGTTGGTGCATACGCACACACACGTTGCGATCGAGGTGCGACAATAATACTTTTATAGAGACTAACTAATGTTCTTCTAGTTCCGTCGGAACCCCACTCTCTGCTCCGTCCCTCCGAGTCCGCTCCGAGATGGGAGCTGCACTAGTCAGCACAGGGTAGAGTGTAGGACCGCAACCCTGCTTTCTGGTCTCAACTCTGGGTTGTCATGCTTTATTTATAGATTTGTCTTTGTTTATAGATTTATCCATGTTTCTAGAGATGAGCCTCGCACCGTCCCAAGTTGGATGTATGCCGTCTCTCCCTATCAGACCAGTTTTCTACGGAGCCCTGGAGGTGCCATACAGAAAAATATATTTTAAAAGCGTTCGAACGCTATATTTAGCGTTCGAACGCTTTGTTAAATCGTCCAAACGCATTACAAAATCGTCCAAACGCATTACAAAATCGTCCAAACGCATTATTAAAAAACGTCCAAACGCTTTATAAAACATTATAAAACGCTGCTGCCGCACTGGGAGTGACTCGCGGCAGCTCCGGGGGTCCCCGGAGCGTCTTTTTTGGACTTCCACACAGAGCTCGCGGCGAGCAGGGAGCCGAGCTGCGGACCTGCCGAGTAGGGGGCGAGCGGCTGACTCTACCCGACCGAGAGAGCTCTTCGGTCGGGTAGAGTCGGCCGCTCGCCCCCTACTCGGCGCGAGCTCCGGAGGTCCGAAAAAAAATGAAAATGTTTCTAAGTCCAGCTCCATCTTCATCTTCGTGTGGCCGTTTGTATGGCGAGTCGACAGACTCACTGTCAATAATGGGTGTAGCAGTGAGTGGGGAAAAGCTGTTTGAAACGTGGAGTGGTTGGTGTCCCGTGTGCTTCTGTGTATGACTATGCTTCCTTCCAGTAACAGTCACCCAGCCGCCGTCACGATCTGATTCGTGGGGACCCCGATCAGCCGCGGTCCGCGGCTGACGGTGGCGTCCCTGTGTCCGGGTGCGAGCGGTGGGCGAGCTAGCCGCACCACCGCTAGCACTTTTAACCAGAGCCTCCAGCTCGATCAGCCTCTCCGTTAGCACAGAGATCGCATTGCATTTGTTACACAGACCCATCGTTCCAAAAGCAGTGGGGTCGTAACTATGCATGCGGCACTCGATGCACACGATAGGGCTAGAGCGAGAGGGGGGCTCGGGAGAGGATGCAGCCGCCGCCATCACAGCCCGGTACTAGCAGTAGCAGTAGCCGCTAAGCCGGTGCCACTGCTAGGTGGCTAGGCTATCAAGCCAAACAAGAAAGACACGCCCCCCAAGCCTGTGTAGAAATGCGAGCCGTGCACAGCCGTGTTTCCCCGTAGATAATGCAAAAACGGCTGGCGGATTATTTACAAAAAATCTCGAGTGCATAGTATAGCGGTCCCTGGTCATGCTAACCAAAAAAGATTTTTATTTACTTCATTAACATGACGCTAAAATAATGGAATTCCGAGGAGTTTTTAACATGTGTTCCTAGAGGTGTGACGTCAGCGTGTTCCACTGCTGACGCGCTGTTTTGGCTCGGGCCTTTCCGAGCTGGTGGGAGGGGTTTTTCAGAAGAGTGTCCTCCGACCCGACACAGCATGGAAACGGCTTTATATAGCCATATGTTTGCATTTTCGAATGTTATCACAACTTTGTCATAGTTAAAATGAGAAAAAGTTGATATTAGCATGATACCCTGTCTTTAAGGACAGCAGTCCCATAAACCAGGGTTCACTATAAAAAGCTGTGGTAAAACTCCACTTGGGTCTGTGAAAGAAACATACTTTTGTCACAATGATATGCAATGATATGCAAACCACACCAGGACACAAACACTTAGTCATCACAGAGTTTGTAATGCATTAAGTACCACATACTGTAGTGCAGGTCCCCTGTGGTCCGTAGAGTCCACTGGAGTGGTCAGTAAGACCCAGCACTAATTGAAGTAGAGTTCTCAAACTCTGCCCGAACCCGACCAGAACCGAACCCGAACAGGCCCGACCCGACATTTAGGGCCGGGTAGGGCCGAAAATCTATCCTAATCAGTAGGGCCGGGTAGGGCCTCGGGCCCCATGAAAAAATAATATATATTGAATTATTTTAATATAGTAAGAATAATAGTTATTTTCTGTATTTACCCATTATGAAGATGGTGCTGATTGCCATTTCAATTTTAATCTGTGGCGAATTCTCAAATTTTGCCCAAACCCGACAGTTTAGGGCCGGGTAGGGCCTAAAATGTATTCCATTTAGTAGGGCCTAGGGCCTGAACTGTTAGGGCCGGGTAGGGCCGGGCCTTAATTTTCAGGCCCGTTGAGATCTTTAAATTGAAGTGGTCCCTGCTGGTCCTCCAGGAGAGATTAGGGAAACGCTGTTATAGTTATGTAGCAGAATCTAGTTTAGTGAACGTTTCATGAAGACTTTTGTAAACCATGGTTTTCCTGTTCTATGGAACATGAAAAAACAATATTTATCCATAACATCCCATATAAGGCATTAAAAGTAGCATATGTGACATGTCAAACGAGGGTTTTTTCATGGTTCCATTTCAAGCATTATTACTTTCATTTTTATTTTTTCACAAAAAAACACTAAAATAGTCATAGACATCTTGGCAAATGTGATGAGGTCAGCACCTTTTTGGCAAGTATCTATGGCTATTTATAGGTCAAGGAATGTTTTTTGTGGAAAAAAACAAAAACAAACAGAACCATGAAAAAAACCTAGTTTGACATGTCACATGCTACTTATAGAATGATTACATTTTAGTTATTGCCTTATATGGGATGTTATGGATAAATATGGTTTGGGCAAAATAAAAAATGTAAACCGCTTTTTTTCATGTTCCATAAGGTTCATACAACAAAAAAACATGGTTTACAAAAATCTTCACGAAACATTCACTTAAATACTCAATGACATACATTATATCCATTTTTGGGCAGAAACGTCTTACAACTGCAGTCGTGATTTCGTTCCAAGAGCACGTTGTGGTTGTTGATCTGCTTGTGCTATCCTAGAAAGTAATGTTTTTTTTTAGAGGATGATTTTCTAAATGGATGCGTGTTGAGCGATGTGTCGCCGTTGCGCTGTCCTTGGTTTATTTATTATAAACAAGAAGAATGGCGCTATGATTCATTCTTCTGTGTGTCTTGCAGCTGGCAATAATTGCCTCAGAAAGAGCATCTATTTGTGTTTTATCATGATATAAAGATATCAGCTATTTTACAGGCGTGAATTGTTTTAATTACTTCGTCAGGCGGTCCCCTGGAGAGAGATTCGCCCCCTCAGTGCTCAGAGCCTGATAGCATCATTTATTATCATAGGAGAAAAACTAAACCAAGCAAAAAACATTTTTAATGTGGGACCACATTATGCTGTTTTTTAAGCTTGAATGAAAAGGTGGGAATCCTGTTTAGGTTGTTAACCCATTGGTCTTCGGTACAGAATGTACAATATTCAAGAATTTTACATTTTTGATGCGACTGTATAAATACTAGCCTGATTGTCAGCCTCTGGGCCATGTCAAGAACCCAACGGGGTGGATGGGGTCTGTGCACAATCCAGCGGTCCTCACGTCATATACTACCTCTCAAACATAACGGATGTATTGTATGACAGATAATAAGCTCACAGTAAACCCACAAGCTTGTTTTTTAATGCTGTTTTGTTTTTTTTCCCTTTGCTCGTTCTCGACAGCGCTCGCTCATGAATCCCTTCCCTTCCCATAATCCCTTGCTTCAGGCACATTCATGGAGGAAACACTTCCGCATTTGACCACCGCGGAAATATGCGCACTTCCGGCGGTCTTCCGGGTGCTTCAAAGCGCCACTGAGCAACTTGTATTGAAATGAACGGCAAGGGGGCGGGGCTATCACTCCATACCCTGGTTTCACAAACACAAAACCAAAACATAAACATGAAACCAAATGAAGCCGCAACAAAAACATGAAATTGTTTATGTTTAAATGCTTTCCTCCTTCCTTCCCCGTGCTGCAGGTGAGGAGGATCGTGGTGAAGGTTGCTCGCATCCCCGTCAACCTCAGCCGCCGTCAGAAGAGCTACAAGATCTCCAACATGGAGACGTCGCCGCACTTCACCGGCGGGACGGCGGAGAAGAAGTGCAGCGTGGGAGAGAAGAAAGGCAGCGGCGGCGGGGGTGGCAGCGGAGCCGTAGGCGCCAGCGGGGCGGAGGGATCGGAGAAGGCGGCGGCCCGCGAGCCAACGGCACTGCTACGCCTCAAGAACAACGGCAAGAGCGTCATGGTCATGTTCCCTCCGGGGGAGCTGCCTGTCATCCTGAAGAGAAGGAGAGGACGCCCCCCCAAACAGCCGCTGCCCCCCGGAGGGCTGCCCGGGGAGCCCATCAACGTAGGGGTGAGTAAACAGCTGCCTAGAGCCCATCAACGTAGGGGTGAGTAAACAGCTGCCTAGAGCCCATCAACGTAGGGGTGAGTAAACGGCTGCCTAGAGCCCATCAACGGAGGGGTGAGTAAACAGCTGCCTAGAGCCCATCAACGTAGGGGTGAGTAAACAGCTGCCTAGAGCCCATCAACGTAGGGGTGAGTGAACAGCTGCCTAGAGCCCATCAACGTAGGGGTGAGTAAACAGCTGCCTAGAGCCCATCAACGTAGGGGTGAGTAAACAGCTGCCTAGAGCCCATCAACGTAGGGGTGAGTAAACAGCTGCCTAGAGCCCATCAACGTAGGGGTGAGTAAACAGCTGCCTAGAGCCCATCAACGTAGGGGTGAGTAAACAGCTGCCTAGAGCCCATCAACGTAGGGGTGAGTGAACAGCTGCCTAGAGCCCATCAACGTAGGGGTGAGTGAACAGCTGCCTAGAGCCCATCAACGTAGGGGTGAGTAAACAGCTCCCTAGAGCCCATCAACGTAGGGGTGAGTAAACAGCTGCCTAGAGCCCATCAACGTAGGGGTGAGTAAACAGCTCCCTAGAGCCCATCAACGTAGGGGTGAGTAAACAGCTGCCTAGAGCCCATCAACGTAGGGGTGACTAAACAGCTGCCTAGAACCCATCAACGTAGGGGTGACTAAACAGCTGCCTAGAGCCCATCAACGTAGGGGTGACTGAACAGCTGCCTAGAGCCCATCAACGTAGGGGTGAGTGAACAGCTGCCTAGAGCCCATCAACGTAGGGGTGAGTAAACAGCTGCCTAGAGCCCATCAACGTAGGGGTGAGTAAACAGCTGCCTAGAGCCCATCAACGTAGGGGTGAGTAAACAGCTGCCTAGAGCCCATCAACGTAGGGGTGAGTAAACAGCTGCCTAGAGCCCATCAACGTAGGGGTGAGTAAACAGCTGCCTAGAGCCCATCAACGTAGGGGTGAGTAAACAGCTGCCTAGAGCCCATCAACGTAGGGGTGAGTGAACAGCTGCCTAGAGCCCATCAACGTAGGGGTGAGTGAACAGCTGCCTAGAGCCCATCAACGTAGGGGTGAGTAAACAGCTCCCTAGAGCCCATCAACGTAGGGGTGAGTAAACAGCTGCCTAGAGCCCATCAACGTAGGGGTGAGTAAACAGCTCCCTAGAGCCCATCAACGTAGGGGTGAGTAAACAGCTGCCTAGAGCCCATCAACGTAGGGGTGACTAAACAGCTGCCTAGAGCCCATCAACGTAGGGGTGACTAAACAGCTGCCTAGAGCCCATCAACGTAGGGGTGACTGAACAGCTGCCTAGAGCCCATCAACGTAGGGGTGAGTGAACAGCTGCCTAGAGCCCATCAACGTAGGGGTGAGTGAACAGCTGCCTAGAGCCCATCAACGTAGGGGTGAGTGAACAGCTGCCTAGAGCCCATCAACGTAGGGGTGAGTGAACAGCTGCCTAGAGCCCATCAACGTAGGGGTGAGTGAACAGCTGCCTAGAGCCCATCAACGTAGGGATGAGTAAACAGCTGCCTAGAGCCCATCAACGTAGGGGTGAGTGAGGGGCACAGATATGCTGACACTCTCAGTGCCAGCACTTTTTTCATATTTTTTTAGGTAGCTAGTGCCACCGATTTTCATCTAAAAGTCATATTTCGTATTCATATTTCGGTCTATGTTTCCCGAAGTTAGTTGGTGACACACTTCTGGTTCCGGTTGGTCCGTCTCTTATTTGGGTCACTCTAGCAGCTAGTAGGAGGCGATCGTGGCTTGCTGCCGCTAGCATTGGGATCAAACCAGCGACGGTGAGCAACGCAGCGTGACGTAGATCAACCTAAGCGGCACCGGTCATAACTATTATTTGATAATGATAAGCGCGACGTAGCTGTTATGTGTTATGTGTTAATGACCAATATGCTGATTAATGACCAATTATATGGTGATAAATCATTTATCAGCAGTGGTGTAAAGCAACAAAGTAAAAGTAATTTGTTACTGTACTTTTACATTTTTTGAGAATTTGTACATACAGTACTGTATATTTATATTTTTCTTTCTGCTACATTAAAATTAGAGACTTCTGTTATTCGTTACTCGCTACATGTTTCTGCGCAAAAGATGTGATATACAGTAGGCCGACCTTATAACGTTTGTCATCGTCTTCACTCGTTCATTCACATCCACACAGATGCATCGGTGCTGCAGTAAAAGTCTGAACAGAAGCGCTGCCTGTGTGTGTGTGTGTGTGTGTGTGTGTGTGTGTGTGTGTGTGTGTGTGTGTGTGTGTGTGTGTGTGTGTGTGTGTGTGTGTGTGTGTGTGTGTGTGCGCGCATGCGCTTGCCACACTGCTTCTGCACGGCACTTTTACAGGCATAGAATAGAAATAGAAAAAAAGCTGCATTTGATTGGGCTTGATTCAATCAAATGTACTTTTTTCTGAAACGATGTTGATGGTTCTTTCTTCTTGGTTTTCCAATGTATCTCAAGTAATTCTTGTGTTGGAATTTAGATTACTGTTATGTGACTTAAATGCATATCGGCTCATGATATCGCTATTACTTTTAATATCTTTCTCACCATAGTGACTCTTTAGTGTAGTATAATCCTAGTGTCCTCCCACCCTTTGTTAGCCCTGAAAACCTCAAAATGTCCTCAAATGGTGGTCCGTGGCTCAAATGCTGAATAAATGGTGGTCCCTGGAGTCAAAAAGGTTGAAAACCCCTATTCTATAAGTCTCAGTTATAATGAGTTTGTATAGGAAGGTATTTTGATAACTGTCTTCCCATATGTTTCCCTCCTCCCAGCTCAACGTGGTGATGACCGCCGCGGCGGCCGCTGCAGCTGCAGCCACGGCGGGGGGCGTGTCCGGGTCCGACCCCGCCGCCCCTCCGCCCCAGAAGAAACCCCGGCGGCGCCGCCTGACCAAGCTGCCGTCTCCGTACCCGTCCTACGTCGGCGACACGGACGACGTGAAGAGCGAGTACGGCGACGTGCTCTCCAAGCTGGCCTTCCTGAACCGCCAGCCGCCCGCCACGGGCCGCTGCTCTCCGCCCCGCTGCTGGACGCCCAGCGAACCCGAGAGCTTCAACGCCCCGCCCGACAACCCGGGCATCTCCGCCCTGCTGCACCGCCTCACCGGGTTCCGCCGCAGCCGAGGGCGGGGCGGGGGTCCCGGCAGCCGGGGCGGGGTGGTCCGCGGGGCGGCCGCGGGGACCCCCCACCAAACCGCGGCCCCCCACAACACCAACACCTTCAGCGACTTCTTCGAGTCCATCGGCAAGAAGCGCAAGCTCAGCCCGCACTCGGAGTTAACCGGGTTACCGCGGGGGAAACGCGGGAAGGGCGGGAACGTGGGGCGGGGCGGAGGGGTGGTGGGCAGCGACATGATGACCACCACCGCCATGATGATGGGCATGATGGAGGGAGAGGGCGGGGCCCTCTGCAGAGGGGGCGGGGCCAAGGCGGTGCGGAAGAGGCGGCCGAGGAAGAACGGCGCCTTGAAAGGGGGCGAGGGGACGGGCCGCGGGGGGCGGCAGGAGCAGGACTGGGCCAACGGAGGGGGCGTAGGGGGCGCCGTGGGTTGTTGGGGCGGGGATGGAGATGGGGTGGGCAGCTTGGAGAAGGTCCTGGGGGGCTACCAGGCCTGCACGTCGCCCCGCGGAGGGTTCCACTCCGCCCGGGGCGCCTACGGAAGCCCGGGAGGGGGCAGAGGAGGAATGGGAGGCGGTGAGGACTCGCAGGGACTCTTCGCCGGGTACTTCCGTTCGCTCCTCGACTCGGACGACTCCTCGGACCTCCTGGATATCTCCTCTGCGTCCGGCAAGCCGTCCTCCTCGTCGTCCAGCACTACCCCGAACCCAGGAGGGGGCGGCGGCGGCGCCGGGTACGAGCCGTCCAGCCCGGCCGGCCCCAACAACAACCCCTCGTCCTCCTCCTCCTCCATGGCTGGAGGAGGAGGAGCCTGCTGGTCCCCTGGGGCGTTCTCCTCCTCGTCCTCCTCCGTCGCCTCCAAGCGGAGCCCTAAGGGCGGTCCGGAGGGCCCCCTGGCCTCCCCCTCGTCCTCTGCCAGGCCCCCCTACGGCTACGGCGGCAGCCTGGCGGCCCAGACCTCTCCCACCGCCTACCACCACCACTCCCACCACTCCCACCACCCCGGGAAGTCCACTCCCTCGCCCTCCCTGGCGCTGTCTCGCTCCCCTAGCTCCCCACACCCTTCCTCCTCCTACGGCGGACACTACTCCCCCGCATTCTCCACCTCCTCCTCCCCCGGGGGGGCGGGAGGAGGTGGAGGGGGAGGAGGAGGGGGCGGTCCCACGCAGAGGTCCGCCTCCGCGGACTGCAGCTTCTCTTCCTACGGAGGAGGAGGTAAGAACAACAACACCAACAACACCCCTCCTCTGGGCCTCCACGCGCAGATGAACTATTCCGCCGGAGGCTACCAGCAGGCCATCAACAAGAGGGGTTTCGGAGGAGGCGGGGGCGGCGCGTACCACATGATGGGGGGCCGGGGGGACTCGCCGGGTGGTCCCACGTCACCAGGAGGAGGAGGAGGAGGAGGGTACATGGCCATGGCCAAAAGCAGCCCCTTCAGTTCATCCCCAGAGGCATACCGACAGTACAACTCCAACCAGTGGAACTACAGGTCAGGAGTTTGTTGTTGTTGTTGTTGTTGTTGTTGTTGTTGTTGTTGTTGTTGTTGTTGTTGTTGTTGTTGTTGTTGTTGGGCCACTCATCTCCATATTTGTGTGGGTGTGTGTGTTTTGTGTGAATTAACGCAAAACCTAAACCCTACTTTACTGACTTACTTACTGTTAAAGGTAGTAGAGTAGTAGCAACTTAACTTTAGTGTGTACAAACACTGTGTTTGTAAACAGATTTGTTTAAGAACAGAATCTAACTCCACATCCGTCACAAATTAGCATCGTTCCTTTCCTGAGCCCGATTCAGGAAAGGTGATGTTTTGTTTTCATGATTTGTTGCCAACAACAAAGTTCTGGACCGTCTGTAGGGTAAAGAGAGTGTCTGTCTGCAGGGAAACTGCTCCAGCATCAAAGTAGAAACAACCTAGAAGGGAAAAGGACCAAAAAAATCTAGCTACTGTATATACTGTATCTATTTTGTGTTTTGGCAAAAAAGGCTCTATTACCTTTAACTATAAACAATGGAAGCAATGAGTGCATTCATGTGCAACAATGGAGAGGGGAGGAGGAGGGGGGGGCGAGGTGGTGGTGGTGGTGGTGGTGGTGGTGGTGGTCACTATGAACAGCGGTGGTCACGGTGGCTGGAGCAGTGGTGGCTGTGGTCAACGAAAAATCCAAACTCTGAATGAGCCTTTACTCAAGCTCATGGGAGTTCCAGACTGTATACAAGCATTTGCAGATTGTGGAATAGTTTTCTGGCCACGCAAGACTGCTAATATGTGCCAAAAAACAGATCTCCTGGTCCTGAGCCATGATTACAAATACTGTAGACTATCTGGGGGTTTAACTTGGAGCGTTCCAATCTGCCAGCATTAGACATGCAGGGTAATATGATATGATTTTGTTTTGACACCAGTTATCACCAACGGGATTCAGGATATTAGTGGAAGGTAGAGCTACTGTGTGTGTGTAGGCGTCTTGGAGCTTTGTTTTTATTCAGCGTAGTAGTAGCTGAGCACAATGTTTATTTTCTGCAACGCCCTACACACATGCACACACACACACATACACAGTACACACACCTGCACACAAAATATAACATCTTAGTGGTTTTCAACCAGTGGTCCGGGGACCACCAGTGGTCGTTGAGAGGGTTCCAGGTGGTCTTCAGCTAAATGATGAGTTAAAATAGAGTTAAAATAAAAGTCAAGAGTTAAAATATTCATCATCTGAATTAGCCTAAATCTACACAACTAGATAATGTAGAAGATTAATGGTCATTTTGATCTGTATGTTTGACTGTTTTGTTTCCCAGTCCAGCCTGAAATTGTGGACAAAAGCAAAATAAATCTTTAGTTTTGGGGTCTGTGGGGCTAAAACGTCATCAAATAGTGGTCCGTGGCTCAAATTCTGAATGAATAGTGGGCCCTGGCTCGAAAAAGTTTGAAAACCACTGCAATATCGCATCACAGCTGTTGGCTGTGGTGGTGGATGAATAGACAATCCCCAAATGCATTTGACAAACTGCATCTCATTCTTTACAAATCACACCCGCACGCGCGCGCACGCACACACACACACACACACACACACACACACACACACACACACACACACACACACACACACACACACACACACACACACACACACACACACACACACACACACACACAGAGCTATACATCTGTTTCCAGTTGAAACGGATCACCAACTGTTTCAAAACAACGTATAACTGTAAGATGACTGCTGGGAGTCTTGGCAGTGTGGAGTTTCTCTAATCACCAATAATCAATCACACTTATCTCTGAACACATGCATTACAACTCTGTTATATTTACTGGCATTAAGGCAGGCTGAGGTTAATCATGTGGACAGACTATTACTACAGCCGGAGACAAACTCTACGGCTTTGAACTAAAACAGAAACTGGATTTGCCCGGAACCCAAACTACTTTACACACTCCATATTGGGTATGCCTGACCCAGAGGCTCAATATGGCAGTTTGTCACATTCAGTAGGTCATTTGTGGCCAGATGTAATTTACTGGGGTTTATTAGGTAGTAGGAAATAGATAATAATAAAAAAAAATCGCTTTAACATTTTGTAAACAAATATGTATTTAGGACCATGTTCTAATGCCCCCTCCCATAGTTAAAATCCCTAAAACTAAAGAAAGCAAGGAATGTAAAACAATTAACACCCATCTAAGCAGGTAACTGCTATCTAAGCAGTTACCTGCTTAGATAGCAGGTAACTGCTATCTAAGTCTACTTGATATGCAATCTAAACTACCTAGTTTGGTACTGCAGGTGCTATGGATTGATATGCGGTCTGAAGAGGTGTGTTTTTAGACCAGGGGTGGGCAATTACTTTTTCCCAATGGGTCAAATGAGATTCATAAAACATTGTGGAGGACCAAGACTAAAGGCTAAACTAAAGTCTGCGTAATATTAATTTAATTTCAAGATAAAAGTAAGAGTAAGACCAACCATTTTGACACCAGGGTCCTCAATTTATTCAGTATTTGAGCCACAAAGGACCAACATTTTGATATTTTTGCCCCACAGAACCCTAAACTAAAGATTTCTTTTGCTTTTGTCCACAATACCAGGCTGGATTGCACAAACAAAACAGTCAAACATAGATCAAAAATTATCTATGTTTACATTCTCTGATTGCGTAGATTGGGGCTAATTCAGATGATGAATATTTTAACTCTTGAGAGTGTAAACATTTTACGCTCTCAAAGAGTTACATCTGGTTAGCCAACTTTCCATATTTAACTGGAACTCTCTCAAGAACCACTGGTGGTCCCCGGACCACTGGTTGAAAACCACAGTACCCTTTCACAGGCCGGTCAGAGTCAGCCAAAGGGCTGCATTTGGCCCCCGGGCCGCATAATGCCCAGGTATGTTTTAGACTAGACTGTGGTGGAGGATAGGGAGTGAGTCTGCAGTTCTGATTTCAATAAGAAGTGCATTACATAGTTTTGGAGTCAGGTTGGTGGTTGGTATACTTCATGATTCCTGACACCATCAGTGTATGAATGAATGGCTGAATATAATGCACTATGTACAGTAAAGCCCTTGGATAAAGGCACTATATAAATGCACCATTTACCGTTTTATTTTGTTGGCAGTATTTCCAAATGTTAGCCATTCATCTGAGCTTATATGGACAAAAGAAAACAATTTCCCATCGTATATCCCCTTACTACAGCATTTCTTTCACTTGAACGAGCTAGAGTACATAGATAGTATATTTACAGTCCAATTGTCTGTTGTTCAAATTTATAACACAAGCAGTTAGGAATCCTTATACAAATTGTAGCCTATCTGCCTAGGTTGATTTCAAAACTGTACTTCAAAGTTTGATTTATTTTTACTTGACTATAAACTGAAGGGCCATAAATTATACATTTTAAGAAGGAATAGCCATATAAAATCTGCCATGGTGCTACAATTGTAGAAGTAAAAAAGGGGCAGACTAAGTGCAGAGCCAATCTCGTCATTGAGATACTGTATATCTATGAATGTGATGTGTAAAATATTAAACATGTTTTCACAGTTTCACATATGCTATATAGAGGCATACAGTATTTATCCTCATATAGAGCAGATCTACAAACCCACAGCACGCCACACCCGCAATGTGCTGTTGGTTTGTAGATCTGCTCTATTTTCAGCTCATTTTCAGCTCACTCTTGATACGAAATTGAACACAAGAAAAGCGATGTTCACTCACACCAGAAATGAAGAAGAGGAGTTCAGAATGTCGTTCTTTATGCAGAAATAGAATATGTTCTGTTCATGTTCACCAGAAGGTGTTTGTGAACGTTCTTTGAACATGTTTAGGTACAACATTGTATGCAGCATAGGTTATATTCTGCATATAACTGCCATGTATTGGCGTATTATATTAAAACTCCTATATGTAATTTTATGGTCAAAATGATAATTGCATCGTTTTTATGTTTTTTTCCCCCCAAAGAATCTCGTCTTTTAGCACCTCTAGGGGCTACAGGAGGCATCCAAAGAAATCCTAATAAGGGACTATTGGTTATTAATTAGCAAGAGTCTCACTGAGCTGCCTCTGATTAAGGAAAAAGGGAGGAACTGGTGGAGTTACTGTAAATGTGGAGGTGGCAGTGAACTATGATTTTCAAAGGACCACTGCGGCTCCTATGGTTGTCATAGATACTAGATATTTTCAGCAAGTGATAATAAGTAATAATGAAGCAGTCTAAGATGAAGGAGAAATGGAAGCAAATAATACCATTAACATTCTGAGATTTTATGCTTATACTGTATATATACACTTTAAGATATGGATATGCACATATTGCACACCCCCTAGAAGATGCTCGTGCACCACAATTTGTGAATTAGACAATAGAAAATGCAAACAGCGCGCAGGGTACAATCAAAGCACATAGTTATTGGTCCAAAAAAGAGTGGTTTTCAACCTTTTTGATACCAGGGCCCACTATTTATTCAGCATTTGAGCCATGGACCACCATTTGAGGACATTTTAGCCCCACAGACCCCAAAACTAAACATTTATTTTGCTTTTGTCCACAATATGGATTTGGGAAACAAAACATGCAAACATACAGGTCAAAATGACCATTAATCTTCTAGTTGTGTAGACTTGGGATAATTCAAATGATGAATATTTTAACTTTTGAGAGTGTAAACATGAAACCAAATGGACCCTCAAGTCTCATTGCAGTCTCATTTCAGGTTCCATACATTCACCCACAAACCCTTTTGTGTGCGTTCCTTTCCAGACATGGCTACGGCGGCTGGGCGGCCGACAGCTTCGGGTCGCAGTACCACCACGGCTACGGCGAGTACGGCTCAGCCGTGGTGGAGTCCAAGGACATCCTGGACATCTCCAACTACACCCCCCAGAAGGCCAAGCGCCAACCCTTCCCCGAGAGCCTATCAGAGTCCTCCTCTGACTCCTCCCACCTGGGGCCAGTGGGGCCCGCGGGGTGCGGACCGGGACCAGGACCGGGTTCTGGTTCCGGAGGAGGTGGTGGTGGTGGTGGAGGAGGAGGAGGGGGAGGAGGGCCTTACAAACACAAAGAGACAGCAGCGCCCCCCAGTGGAGGAGTTGGAGGAGGAGGAGGAGAGGGCAGCGGTCAGTCCAGCCTGTCCAGTCTAGAGAAGCTGATGATGGACTGGCATGAGAGTGCTGCTGGACCCTCCTATAACTGGAGCCACAACGTCCTCTTCCAGGTAACTCTATAGTGACCATGCACAGATCTGTAGGGATGCTCACTACTGCAATTTCCGGACTATAAGCCGCACCTGAATATAAGCCGCACCAGCTAAATTTGGAGCAAAACACTGATTTTTCCTTGTATAAGGCACTTCATGTTAGAGCAGTGGGTTTTCAACTTTTTCACAATTTAACAACATCTTCACCCCACAGACCCCAAAACTAAAGATTTCTTTTGGTTTTGTTCACAATTCCAGGATGGATTTTCGCAAACCAAAGAGGCAAAACATCAAAATTAGACCAAAATGAACATGATTTATGACTTATTAATTAAGTGGTGCTAATTTAGATGGTGAATATCATAACTCTTGAGAGTGTAAACATGAAACCAAATGGACCCGCTAGGGTCCATTTGGTTTCATTTTTACGCTCTCAAAGAGTTACATCTGGTTAACCAACTTTCTATCATTTAGTCTGTGGAGCCCACCTGGAACCTGGAAAATCCATAGATTGGCCGCACCGTTGTATAAGCCGCAGGGTCAAAAGCATGTGAAAAAAGTAGCGGCTTATAGTCCGGAAATTACGGTAGTAGTGGCCAAACGTTCATATCGATCAACAACACCCTTCAAACTGCCAACTGTCATAATTTCACCCCCTTCCCTGTCTAATTACTGGACAGATTTAGGATGTTGATTTTCATTTCGTATTGATCCTATGATCGTGAATTCAGAGTACTTTTTTGCCAACACAAGTGACTGAAAATTTTCAGTCACTTGTGTTGATTCATTTATCGCAGTGCTTTATCCAAGTCTGGATGCACCTTAAAGGACCACTTCACTACTTTTCAACGTATCTTCATATGATAGGTCCTCACACATGTACAGGTACTGTACATGGTAAAATACACTATTTTTCTATGTCTCACAGGAGAGCTGTGGACAGTTCAGAAACCCGTCCTCCAATGACATCATCATTTGGCAGATTTTTTTAAAACAATATTTTGAAAACATATTTATATTTTTATTATCAGGAGAATGCTGACTGCCATTTTTGCATTGCGACTTTTTAGTCCAGGCAAAATGAAACTTTTAGTCCAGGCAAAATGAATTTTCAAGTGGAATAAATTGTAACATGGGATTTTTCTTCACAGATCATTTCTTTGAGGTCTCCAGAACAACATATTAAAAGTCCCGAAAAATCCCAGTTGCGCAAATATGTTTAATTTCATAAAGTAATAGAATACATAGGCTCCAATGGAGTGATAGCCCCGCCCCCTCCTATACAAACCCATTATAACTTAAAACTCCATTTTAACCATGATGGATTATTCAAAAACAACCCATCTTTTTTCTGGTGACTGATATTGTCCTCCTAATACGTGAGAGGACCATGGAATTTCATTCACAAGTTTCAGTTATTTTTAAAATATTGTTTTGGAAAATGTAGCTGCCTCCATATCTGGCTATGCCCATCCAAATGAATATTAAAATAAATAAATAAATGAAACCTGTAAATGAAATTCCACTGCCCTCAACTTTTTCTGGTGACTGATATAGTCCTCCTAATATGTGAGAGGGCAGTGGAATTTCATTTACAGGTTTCATTTATTTATTTTTTTAATATTCATTTGGGTGGGCATAGCCAGATATGGAGGCAGCTACATTTTCCAAAACAATATTTTAAAAATAACTGAAACCTGTGAATGAAATTCCACGGTCCTCTCACGTATTAGGAGGACAATATCAGTCACCAGAAAAAAGATGGGTTGTTTTTGAATAATCCATCATGGTTAAAATGGAGTTTTAAGTTATAATGGGTTTGTATAGGAGGGGGCGGGGCTATCACTCCATTGGAGCCTATGTATTCTATTACTTTATGAAATTAAACATATTTGCGCAACTGGGATTTTTCGGGACTTTTAATATGTTGTTCTGGAGACCTCAAAAAAAATGATCTGTGAAGAAAAATCCCATGTTACAATTTATTCCAATTTTAGGTAAAACATGAGCTAAAATTACTGGCCTATTTCAGGAATAGAAATTTTGCAGTTTCCATTAGCTTGGATTCCCCCATCGATGATGTCACTGGAAGACAGGTCTCTGAACTGTCCACAGCCCTCCTGTGAGACACAGACTGAGTAGAAAATATAGTGGTATTTTATCATGTACATTAGTGAGGACCTGTTATATGAAGATACGTTGAAAAGTGCTGAAGTGGTCCTTTAAGATCCCAATTCAAACCTTACAAAGCATGACTGTATATTTGAAACACAACATGTTTTGTTGACTGGGGGGATCATATTATGTTTACAGCATTAACTGCCTGTCATAATTCCAACCCCCTCTCTATCTAAGTATTGGACAGTATCAGGATGTGGATATTCACGTAGCATTCATTTTTAGAGCCACAAATCACACCTTGGAACGCATGTCTATCTGGGGTCCATATTAGGACGGCAATAATACTGACATCAAAGGTATAGTAAGTCATTTGGAAAACACTCCGATCCCCCTGGTACTAAGATGTCCACCTGCACCCACTCTATAGTGAGGGGAGGTGCAACAGGCCAACATCATATACATTAAGGCCCACCCCCACTCGACCCTGATTGGAGGAAGGCCTCTCCTCCTGATTGGACGAAAGGCTTTTCTCCCAAAGCCCAAACTGAAACTAGGGTTTATTGAACCCAGGGGCTCCGGGAGGAACTCCTTATATGGTCACCACACTATATAGTAGGGAGGATTAGCCAAAAAAGAAGAAGAAGAAGAAAAAAAAAAAAAACTAACAGAAGGTCACATGGTAACTCAGGTTCTCTGAGTGGAGAGACTGGCTCTCCAGTACATATTATTCAATATGTATGGAGTCAGTTCTACATATTGAATAATATGTACTGGAGAGCCAGTCTCGAACACGATACAGAACAATATTTGCATTAAGTGAAATCACCATATCTGATGGCAGTAGCCGATATTCTGAGCATGTACACTATTTCTGGTATTGATTTTCATGTTGTCCCTTCCAGGGCGGAGCAGCAGTGGGGGGCAGCAGCACCGGCGCCAAGCCGGGCCGCGGGCGCAGGAAACGTACGGCGGCCGCCGCTGAGCCCCCACCAGCGGACAGAGAGGGCGGCGTGGGTGGTGGTCCGCACGGAGGAGGAGGAGGGGGACCCCCGTCAGACTCCCCGTCCAGCCCCTCTCCCACACCCACCCACCACCACCCCGGGCCCAGGAGGGGGTCCGGGGGGCGGCCCCGGGGCTCCAGAGGGGGCCGGGGGGGCTTGTCCCCCTGCCAGAGAGAGCGGGGAGGGGGCAAAGGCCGGGGGAAGGGTAAAGGAGGAGGCGGGGGGTCTTCGTCTCTGGACCTGGGCGCTGGCGGACCCCCGCCGGGGCTGTTCCACGGCGAGGGTCTGGACTACTACAGTGGGGACAGCAGCAGCCTGTCCCCACTAGCCCCAAACGCTACCCCCAACCCGGCTGGGATGGCCGGGTTGGGGGGCTACCCTCCGGAACCCTGCAGCAGTGAATACCCGTCCCCCTACCCGTCGTCCACGCCGTCGTCCGAGGAGCGCTACCCCAGCGTCTACAACGAGTCCAACTCCTCCTCGTTGTCTCCACACGCCGCCGGTGGAGGAGGGGGCGGAGGAGTCTCCTCGCCCCCCTACGCCCCCAACAACAAGCCCCCACAAGCCCCCCCAAGTGGTGGTGGTAGCGCCGGCACTGCGACTCCCAACGTCCCACAAACGTCCTCCTCCTCCTACCACCCCGTCCCCCACGTCCAAAACCGGACCTTCTCTCCGTCCTGCTCGCCTCGCCTCATGTCGCCACTAGGCGGCGGCGGCAGCGTAGGAGGGGGCGGGACGGCGACACTGAGCCCCCCGCACCGGCCCCTTCCTCCTCCACCTCCCCTTCCCCCCAAAGATAACCCCTCGTCCTCGTCCTCCTCGTACCCGCACCAGTACGACTCGTCCCCCAGCTACTGTAGCTCCCCTTACTGGTACGGCCAGACGGGCAGCCCGCACGCTACCCCTGGTGTCGCCGCATCCTCTAACTCCTCCTCTTCTCAACAACAACAACCCCACAACCACCCCCACGCCAGCCCCCCCAACCCCAACCTCCCCAGCCCCCCGCTACTAACGCAGCAGCATGCCGCCTCCGCACCCAACGCGCATGCAACGCACCCGCACCCGAACCCGAACCCGCACGTCCAACCGCTCAACCACAGCACGCACCCCCACCCCGATATGAGCCCCCCGCTGCACAGCAGCAGCAGCAGTGGCAGCCCCCACCATCACCCCAACCCCCATCACCACCCACCCAACCCCCATGCCAACCTCCACTCCCCCCACCACCAACACCAACACCCTCACCACCCGCTCCTCGTTTACGACGAACGCCGCTCCCCTCACGGGGGGAAACAGCAGCCCCTGTCCCCCCACCACCACCACCACCACCACATGAGCACAGTGGGAGGGGTCCCGGGTCGCCAGGGTCCCCTCTCCCCCTACGCCCCCCACCACAACAACAACAACAACAGCAAGTCGCCCCTGGGCCTGGACACGTCGCCACCCCCCTCCTCGCACCCCCACCCACATCACCACCCGGACGAGTTGGGAGGCTACGGTCACCCCTACGGGCACCACTACCCCCGCTACCCCCCCGTGGGGGGCGGGGGGGCCCGGGCGGGGGCAGGAGGAGGAGGCGGGGGCAGTGGGGGGGTGCTCTGCCAGCTCCTGGACCCAGCCAGTGATGACAGCTTCAGCGTCACCAGCCTGTAGTTGAAGAGAAGGTGAGGCACTGTGTTTGGTTGGTTTATGTTGGTTACAGAGCCTTATAGTAGGAGAGTTTGGATATTCTGGTTCACTCCTATGTCCCCTAGGGGGCACTCACACTGCTGGAGGAGCATAGAGGACCGCCCCTGTTCCAGAAGTGGATTCCCCATTCATTTTTCTCATAGACTTTTCGAAAATAATTTATATAAAGACGATTACGCCGCGGACAAAGCCAAATCGGGTTGTGACGAATCATGATGACACATACAATCTTTTTGGACAATCAAATAATTTCTAAGATGAAAAACGAAACAAAAAGTGTTGTATTCTGCCGTTTTCTACTTCTTGCTAATTAGATATTGCATGAGGATATTGTGTGTGTTGTCATGATTTGTCACGACCTGAGTTGGTTTTGTCCGCCGCACCATCGTGTTTTTATTAAGCATTTTCGAAAAGTCTATGAGGAAAATGAATGAGGATTCCATTTCTATATGAGTCGACTTTCAAACCAGAAGTCGATTAAATGAATGGAATTCATTAGGGACCAGAATACTAGTGGCTGATTCTCGCAATACTTGCAATTCTTGCGAGACTGTAGATGGGAAGTAGGACTAGGAGTAGTATAGGGGTCTGTAGGAGTAGGCAGAAATGCATTGGACTCCATGGCAATAGTCCGTCTTTAATGGCTTTAATCCCTTTATTTTAGTCATTCTTTCGTTGAAAACAATGTATTTCCAACTTCAGTTAGGGCTATAGAGGCTCTGTATAGTCATGTGACAAACCACGTGACCAGGCTGCTCCGCTCGGGTTTCGGATACATGAATATCTCAACTCTCCCACTATAAGGCTCTGGTCGGCTATAGCAGTGTTAAAGGTAGGGGAAGTGATTTCACTTTTGTCAGATATTACCCCCCAAAAAATATTCTGTTAAAATGCTGTATTACACTCAACAAAAATATAAACGCAACACTTTTGTTTTTGCTCCCATTTTTCAGGGGATGGACTTAAAGCCCTAAAATTCATTCCAGATATACTATATAACCATTTCTCTCAAACACTGTTCACAAATCTGCCTAAATGTGTGATATTGAGCACTTCTGCTTTGTTAAGATAATCCATCCCACCTCACAGGTGTGCCACATCAAGATGCAGATTGACATCATGATTAGTGCACAGGTGTACCTCAGACTCTCCACAATAAAAAGACACCCTGAAATGTGCAATTTTCTTTTGCCTTATTGGGTGTATGGGCCTCCGAACCAGACAGTATCTGGTGTGACCACCATTTGCCTCATGCAGTGCAACACATCTTCTTCGCATAAAGTTTATCAGACAGTCAATTGTGGCCTGTGGAATGTTGGTCCACTCCTCTTCAATGGCTATGTGAAGTTGCTGGATATTAGTGGGAACTGGTACACACTGTAAAAATGGTAATAACACAATATTACCACATTATTACCATTTCGACAGCGCATACCAGTTCCCACTAATATCCAGCAACTTCACATAGCCATTGAAGAGGAGTGGACCAACATTCCACAGGCCACAATTGACTGTCTGATAAACTCTATGCGAAGAAGATGTGTTGCACTGCATGAGGCAAATGGTGGTCACACCAGATACTGTCTGGTTCGCAGGCCCATACACCCAATAAGGCAAAAGAAAATTGCACATTTCAGGGTGTCTTTTTATTGTGGAGAGTCTGAGGTACACCTGTGCACTAATCATGATGTCAAATCTGCATCTTGATGTGGCACACCTGTGAGGTGGGATGGATTATCTTAACAAAGCAGAAGTGCTCACTATCACACATTTAGGCAGATTTGTGAACAGTGTTTGAGAGAAATGGTTATATTGTATATCTGGAATGAATTTTAGGGCTTTAAGTCCATCCCCTGAAAAATGGGAGCAAAAACAAAAGTGTTGCGTTTATATTTTTGTTGAGTGTATATAGAGTGTCCCCCTCCCCCATGTTAGCAGAGGAGCTAATAAAAGTTCCCCAGGTGGAGGGTGGATTCTCCTCCAATCAGGATGGAGCAGCAGGTTCACATAGTGTAGCTACTCTTGGGCGCCCCTAGTGCACCAGGCTGGTACTACACAATGAATTTCAAATCACTTACCCTACCTTTAAAGGACAACTATGTTTTTGAGCCTTTAGGTCAGGCTTGCACAATATGGAGTACTTAAAGTGCAGTGCGGTGTGCTGCCTCCTTCACATTCAGTAGATCCTGTGGACTTCCGTGGCCAGTTATAATTTCCTGGGGTTTATTAGGACTGTAGTAGATAATAAAAAGAGCGGTGTTAATTGTTTTACATTCCTTGCTTTCTTTAGTTTTAGGGAGTTTACTACAGTCCTAATAAACTCCAGGAAATTACACCTGGCCACAAATGATCTACTGAATGTGACAAACTGCCATATTGAGCCTCTGGGTCAGGCATACCCAAATATGTAGAGTGTGTAAAGCACAGTGTGGTGTGGTACCTCCTTCACATTCAGTAGATCCTGTCAACTTCTGTGGTCACTTAGAAACTATGTCTTAAACTAAATGAAAAAACTGTATTCAAAAGTCTATCTTCTGCCTGTGGCTGACCTGGGAGGTGAGATAACAGGCTGGACTGGAGCTGCTGTAGTTTGCTCAGCCATCGTGCAAATCAAGAGCAGAAAGGGAAGCAGTGTTGCCAACTTGGCGCATTTGTCGCTATTTTTTGCTTTTTTCAGGCCCCCCTAGCGCCAAAATTAGTGAAAAACTCCTGGCGGAAAATCTAGTGCTTTTTTGCTGGTGAGTTGGGGAGAAATTGGTTGTCAGGCGCCAGAGATAAAACCCTCGTTTTTCACCATTTTTCCTCCTATGATAGAGTCCTCCTTTCTACCTAGAAAGGACCAATGGTAACCAAATAGATCTGTAACTCTTGAGAGCGTAAAATGAAACCAAATGGACCCTTATGGGTCCATTTGGTTTCATTTTACGCTCTCAAGAGTTAAATTATATTTAATTAATTCTGAATTACCTAATTTTCAAGAATCTACAGTATTTAGAAAATGTAGAAGAATTGCTATTTAGTCCCTGGTATGACAATCGTTGAAAAACCACTGCTCTGACGCATTCTAGTGCATTTTGGAAGTGCCACTAGTGCATTTTAGATTTTGGCAGTTGGCAACACTGAAGGGAAGGTCTGACTGCGGTCCGCGCCGCAGCTGAGCTCTAATATGCATTTATAGTAGCTTTCATATCACTGCTGTCGGACAAACAGAAACCTCCTATCTCCCTATACCAGGGACGATAGCCCCTCCTATGTCCGGTATTTGTCCAGCGTGTTCGTGTAAACACAAACATTGAAGACAAAGGTCACCATACTCCCATCTTTAAACTTAAATATCCCAGAATCAGAATATTGCAAGCCTATGTGTCATAATTGATATGCGCATGTGCATACACTATATGCACCACGTCTGGAAGAAAAATCCTTGTGGCGGCCCAGGGGCCCATGATTTCTAGATCCATCCATGCCTATATTGTATGTTGAGACATATTGAGAGAAGAATCATTTCCCACTCATCCACAGGGAGACAAAAACAAGATTTGCTTCCAAAACAACACAGTCTCCTTGTTCACAATGCATTATTTGGCATGGAGAACCGTAGCTCACCTCCAGAGGGCAGCGTTGAGTGAGTGTAGTGCCGTTGATGTGGCAGCCACACTCAGTTTTGGTAAATTACCATCATACTTGGAGCTTCTGCAGAAGATCTGCTTACTCTTTGCTGTTTTCTGCACTTATAGAGATGCGCAGTGACGTCACCGCCCCTGTTCCACTAGTGGATTCCCCATTCATTTTTCTCATAGACTTTTCGAAAATAATTTATATCAAGACGATTACGCCGCGGACAAAGCCAACTCGAGTCGTGACGAATCATGATGACACACACAAACTTTTGGGACAATAAAATAATTTCTAAGTTGAAAAACGAAACAAAAAGTCTTGTATCATGCCGTTTTCTACTTCTTCCTAATTATATATTATATGACGATATTGTGTTTGTTGTCATGATTTGTCACGACCCGAGTTGCTTTGGCCGCGGCGCAATCGTGTTTTTATTAACCATTTTCGAAAAGTCTATGAGGAAAATGAATGAGGAATCCACTAGTGGAACAGGGGTGGTGACGATGTGCATCTCTATTTTGCTGTTATTTTAAAACATACAAGGTTTCCTCCATCGTCGTGGAGACAAGACAGACAATCCGGTCGCATTGGCAAACATCCTCCTGCGACGGTCTCTAGTGAATGATGTTTGGCATCAGACCGACTTGTTGTTGTCGTCGTCGTCAGAATGTTGATGATTTTCAGACTGGGATAGTTTTCAGAGAGCGATACCCTGGATTTGTTTTCTTGTGCCTGGCAATTTGTTTGTAAGACTTTCAAAGCACTAAAAGGCCACAGAAAGATATTCTATTAGCATGTCTGTAGTCAGTGTGATTAAAATTGCCGTTCAGAAAAAAATGCAATTTCTTTTTGTTTTTCGACTGTACCTTTTTTCACCTGCAATCATCTTCACACAGATGGAATGAATGTTTCTCATTTGCTCTCACCATAGACGGATATAGAAATTATGGGCCCATGGGCCACCACCACCGAAAGCCCCCCCCCCCCCCCCCCCCCCCCCCACACACACACACACCACATGTTTCTGCTCAGCAATTTTCATCTTTTCGGCTGACGTTGCCCCACCCACTTTTTCGACCGTCGCCCGTTATGCTGCTGCTATCGGCCGAATCAGCGGCTCCCATAGACAAATAATGGATGTTGGCTGACGTCCAGGGGCCCCCTCCTTAGCTTAGGGGTCCCTGGGCCTGGGCCCAATGTGCCCACTGGATAATCCTCCCCTGATTACGACCAGTGTTGGTCAATATTACTTAGGAAAGTAACTTCTTTACTTTACTCATTACCCCTTAGACAAAGTAATATCATTACTTTACTTATTACTGGAATCGAAGAGTAATATATTACATATTACGTTATTACTTTCCCAAGTTTTCAACGCCGCCTTTGAAAAAATAGAGATGTACAACATAATCTGTTTAGCGAGCTCTTTTTAGAACTGAATCCAATCTATTGGAATAATAATAGTTTCCAATCCCACAAACTGCACCTGGAAACAAAGCCAACAAAATCTGTCTCTTTGTTTTTAAAGACAGTTAAGGTCTTGTATTTAAAAATAAAATACAAAATAAAGCAGCAAGCGATTTGTACTGTACATAACTGTGCGCAGGATGCAGCATGTGGACTGGATCTACAATCTAGTGCACATCTCTGTTGTTACAGCAGCCTACCTGTCGATAGCTTGTAAATCTGTTCTATTTTTGCATGCAACAACAAGCTCATTTTAAAAAAGTAACTTGGCGTTACTTGCAAAGTAATGCGTTAATTATTACCCATTTTTTGCAGAGTAATCTCGTTACTTTACTTTTTGGAGCAAAAGTAATAATATTACAGTAATATGTAATCTCAAATTAGTTACTGCCCAACACTGATTACGACCACATTTTGACCATGTCCTCTCTCTCTCTCTCTGTCTCTCTGCTTCCTTTTCAGGCACATTTCAATCCAAGCTTTTACATATTTGGAAGAAGAAAAAAAAAATACCTTTTTTGTAAGGAAGACTTTGTTGTCTTTGTGAGAGACTGCGACGAGGTGAAGGGTGAGAATTTATAGCTACCAAGTTTTGGACAGAGAAAAGCTTTAATTCTCCAGCAATGACAATCAACAGCCCACTGCAAACACCTGAAGCATGCACACACACACACACACACACACACACACACGAAAACACTGGCGCACACACGCACACACAGACGCGCGCACACGCACACATACATACACACACACGCACATGTCACATACACACGCATGCATGTGCTCTCCCTAACTTGAGGCCGCACACACACACACACACACACACACACACACACACACACACACACACACACACACACACACACACACACACGCACACACACACACGAACACACACAGACGCACAAGTATTTGTATATGCATCTACCTATACATAAAGGCATACAGTACATGTGCACACACACACACACACACACAGCTGGAGTGAGGTCATGACCTCAAGGAGCTGACTGGGGAGGGAGGGACAGACAGACAGACAGACAGACAAGACACACACACACACACAGACAGACACAAGCCCGGATTCCATAAAATCCTTGCCAAAATAGCAGTATGTTAAGTCTAAAAAATAAAAGCGGATTGTCCGCCGTTTTCATCTGTGAGTCTCAAGCGAATAAACTGTGATCTTTGATCTATAAAACCAGTAGGTGGCACAACCTTTTCACTCCAATGGTTTGATACAACTGTAGAAAAAGAATGCAACGCAATGTGATGACGTCAGTTACGTCATAACATAACGGACAGTTAGCATAACAACAGTAACAGCAGCAGGCCGAGAGTGAGATCATGTGAGTTCATTTTGTGCTTGTGTTTCCTCACTTCTGATGCGCATTAGACTCTTTCAATACACACTACTAAATCCGCCACCTTTCAGCGAAAAAGTATTCACATTTTGAAGTGTTTCCATTCAACATTCTCTTCGCAAGAGCCGTTTTTGCGCAAAAATAGGGCTTATGGAAACCTGGCTACAGACACACACAGACAAACAGATAAACACAGACAGACAGACACACTGACAGGCACACAGACACACAGACAGACAGACACACTGACACACAGACAGACACACACAGACATCATCTTTCCTCTGGCTCTCCACCGCAACGCAACTGAATAAGGATTTTACTGCTATCTTCACCAAAAACAGTCTGAACTTGACATTAACGCCTGTACTGCATAACGGACAGACCTGTATCTAAACTGCTCTCTCTCTGTCTCTCTCTCTCTCTCTCTGTGCCCCCCGCCCCCCCGCCACTGTTAAACCAGCACTCTCGTCTTTGCGCGCTCTGTGCCCCTGCTCCTTGCCCGGTTTTTACGATGCCTGCCCCCTCCTCTTGTCTTGGTGCCCTGCAAAACCCACCAACGTGTCTGTCAGCCCCTCAACCCTTCACAAATAAACTACAAATAAAATATAACATGCAGTAATCTAAACTGCTTCCGTCTGGTCAGCTGATGAACTAGAGAGGTATGGATGGAATTAGTAATCCTGGACCTACCATATACGCCTGCTCGCAATTTTGTGTGAGGGGATTTTCTCACTTGAACTGAGTCAAGGGGTCCCTAGAGATGAAAAATCACCGAGGTGCTTGTCCGCCATAGTGCCACGAATGGCGCAATGGCCGAATCAAATATGGCCGCCATCGGATATGATGAAAATCCAACTTTTGTGTATATACACATGCAATACCTCTATTCTGACTAACTGGGGGGTGGGGAATCCATTTCTGATATTGTTATGACCATTTTGGTTGATTTTGACCTTGAAAGGTCATGGTCAAGGCCATTTTGCTATTCCGAAGACCATAACTAACCATTGTTAGGTGAAAAAACGGGTGCAATGGGTCTATTTCTACTAATTCTGACATTTATTAATTAATTGAATTAATAATCAATTTTTTAGTAGGCCTACATGTGCATAAGACATATAACAAGTATAATCACCCCCTTTAAAATGTATTTAATTGCGTGTTAAATCAAATCAAATTGAAGGAATAAAAGTGATGTAAAATCAAACAGCAACTTCATTCAAAGTGAACTCAACAGATGGCTCTGGCCTTGGCCCAAGTGAACCATTTTATTGCCATGGCCAGAGTGTTGACAACCAAATCAGGTATCAATGGCCATATGGTGTGACGAAGGCATGTTTAGATATTCATCTGCACAAGACAGAACATTCAAGAATCTCTTCCTTTGCATGGGCCCTTTCCACTGGACATGTGTTCTGCTCAGAACAGGAAAACTGCTTAGAGTTTCTGGCCCTGGTGATGCAATGGTTGAGTGTGCCATGTTTGGTCCTGGTCTGATAGAGTTGGTGTTAAACGGCAGCCATTATGTCTGGGCTCTCACTGGGATGCCGATGGTAGAGGATGTGATCAGGTCACTCCAGTGGAATATGTTCTGGCAGAGCTGCATATCCAGTGCTAGCACAGGTACAGGCATTGCACACTGTGCTGGCTGCAAATCAACATTCCTCAGAGCAGTTTGAGGCCCCGATAGGACAAGTAGAGAAATTGAATCAGGATTTTGAGAAGGAATGTAAGGCTGTCAGAGCTCTGCCATATCTTTGGAGGTTGGCTGTATTTGGTGGCTGTAATGAAAAATGTTGTGGGATACTATGGTGATCTATGGTGATCTTTGCATAAACTACGTGTGTCATGGCTCATAGTATCTTGTGCGAATCAAGGTGCTAGTTCTACTGGCACTTCTCAATCGGTCAGTGGGTTGTTTAGGTCAATGCTGGATCAGTACTGCAGTAGGTAACCTGAAGGTCGAGCAGAGCATTCAGTGAGAGATGAAGCAGGGCTTGACACTAACACTTGCCCGCTTGCCCGGGGCAAGTAAAAAAAATGGTGGGGCAAGTGAAGATTGCTACCTGGTTGCCCGATCGGACAAGTGTGCAACTTAGAGTTCTCAAACTCTGCCCGAACCCGACCAGGACCGAACCCGAACAGGCCCGACCCGACATTTAGGGCCGGGTAGGGCCGAAAATCTATCCTAATCAATAGGGCCGGGTAGGGCCTCGGGCCCCATGAAAAAATAATATATATTGAAATATTTTAATATAGTAAGAATAATAGTTATTTTCTGTATTTACCTATTATGAAGATGGTGCTGATTGCCATTTCAATTTTAATCTGTGGCGAATTCTCAAATTTTGCCCAAACCCGACAGTTTAGGGCCGGGTAGGGCCTAAAATCTATTCCATTTAGTAGGGCCGGGTAGGGCCTAGGGCCTGAACTGTTAGGGCCGGGTAGGGCCGGGCCTTAATTTTCAGGCCCGTTGAGATCTTTAGTGCAACTTGCACTATAACACAACACAAGATAAATTTGTCTTGAAGGCAGTCATTGCACTCTACCTCTGTGTCTTTCCCTGCTTTCTAGCTATCCACAATTTCAGGCTGGATTTGGGAAACAAAACAGGCAAATTAACATACACATCAAAATGATCTTCTACATTCCCTAGTTGTGTAGACCTGGGCTAATTAAGATGATGAATATTAACTCTTGAGTGTAAAAATGAAACCAAATGGACCCGCAAGGGTCCATTTGGTTTCATTTTTACGTTCTCGAGAGTTACATCTGGTTAGTAAACTTAAATGCAAAATTTACAATATATTTTTGGGGGGCAAGTGACCGTGGCCTGAGGGCAAGTAGAACCTGACTTCCGGAGACCTTAGTGTCAACCCCTGTGAAGGGTCCTGAAGGTCACTATGTAGTAGGAGCCACACACACAATGCAAAAGCAGATGCAGAGTTTGAGCTCTTGTTTCATGAGATTCATGAAAATGTCCTCAACCTCCTCACCAACAACTACCCCCAACAAATCCATCTCGAGCATGCACTGAGCACCACTTGTCACCTTACATTCAAAGTGGTGAAGCTGTTTGACTCTGTGCTAGAGCACGAGATTCCATACTCATTGACTGTCAATCTGCAAAGTAGGTTGTATACAGAGAATTCACTCTGCGCCTGCTCAACTGTCTAAAAATGGGGAGTGCCTGTAGTACCCATACAGACAGGAGAGGCTCGACTGAGACTAAGAAAATTAGCTGAATCATACCAAAGAGGAAGCCTCACTTCAAAGAGCAACCACAGAAGGCACCAAACACCATTTTGAAGAAGCAGAACTTAGTTTTACCCAAAGACATGGCTGAAGCATATAGGAGCTATGGGCATTGCTAAGGAGCAGGGCATTAACATCCAGCAAATACTTTCTCATGACGTGCTCTCAACATCTTTGATGGTCAAAAAAAAGAGATTGAGCCTGGACTTGATCTCACCCAATGGAGTCTGCATCTAGTCTCTACTCTTATATTGTGTTAGACTTCATGTCGAAAATGCGGCAGATGCCACTGGGACGGTTCTCAACGGTCAACACCCTCATCCGTGCTTCATCCTCCTTCTGCCGAGAGTCGGAATTCATTCACCTCATACTTGATACGTACATTGAGAGGTCTCAAAATGAAGGGGAGCCCCTGCAACGTACAGACTCAACAGCAAGCATTGGCATGAACAGCAACACACCCATTCCGCAGCAACTTCACAAGTTCTGGGTGTCTGAGAACAAGCAAAATATCTATCTGTTAGTTTGGGATATGGTGTGCAGTCAGGTCTGTGGCAATACTATCACTGTCAGGTCTGTCGTCCATGACAATGAGGTTCTCCCAGCAAAGGTGGCTGGTGGCAAGGACATTCCCACTATTTTTTGTCTTCTCTATTGCAATGTAAAGCATTTGAGCTGCATTTTATGTCATGAAAGGTGCTATACAAATAAAGATCATTATTATTATCCATGACCTCTTGAACTGGATTGAGGAAGCTGGCACAAGGCTAGTGGACTGGTGCATATGGAGTGGGCTATTTGTGTTAAACAGTGTAAGAGAGTTGTGATAGTTTTCAATGATACACCTGTGCATTACTTCTACATTGCATCCCGTACTTCCAAGCACTGGGGATGAAGGAAGTCTGGCAGCAGTATGGCACTGGTGAAAAGCGACACATGCTACCACTGCATCAAGCAGTCTCTTATCTTGGAACAACCCTAGCCAAGACCGTGATCAAAGCACATATCTTGACTGGACAGGGCCGCTGGATGATGTGGGAGGGAGTCGAGAAGAAGAAGCTGACATGGAGCGAAGTCTGGGGCTTGGAATCCAACAGGCTGAGTTTCATCGTTCAAGCAACGTTGTGCTGCCATCTCCCATAAACCTGCAACTATGGTTGGGAAGGACCCAGCATGTCTAGCCGATAAGCTTGAGCAGAAGAGGATTTCCATCAGCAGCCAGGGCATGCGCCATCACCCACCAACGTTCCTCCGAGAGGGGGGATCCTACCATCTAGTCTTTTAATTGATCCTGGAGATCACTGCATGAGCAAGTTGAGAGAAAATACTTGATTTTGTTTTATATTAGTTGTATATCACTTTGTCACTCTTATTTAATCATTTCAGAACCTATATAGCAATGTATATGTATACTTGCATATGTGTTGTGTATATCTTTTGTTCTAAATAATAACGTAATTGAGTAAAAATGATAACAGGGGACAAATTTGTTACTTTTAAATTATAGTTAAATATCAATATAAAAGATATCACACAGGAATCATTGCCACAATTATATGAATTAGACCTATTGCACCAGTTGTTAATGTCATGGCCAAATCATGTCTTTGGAATAGCAAAACGGCCTTGACCATGACCTTTCAAGGTCAAAATCAACCAAAATTGTCATAACAATGTCAGAAATGGATTCCCCACCCCCCAATTAGTCAGAATAGAGGTATTGCATGTGTATATACACAAAAGTTGGATTTTCATCATATCCGATGGCGGCCATATTTGATTCGGCCATTGCGCCATTCGTGGCACTATGGCGGACAAGCACCTCAGTGATTTTTCATCTCTAGGGACCCCTTGACTCAGTTCAAGTGAGAAAATCCCCTCACACAAAATTGCGAGCAGGCGTATATGGTAGGTCCAGGATTATAGGGATGTCCCTGTATACACTTTCATTTCTGATTAGATTCTGATAGCACAATTACCTTACCAAATACTGAGACCTAGAGAATAATATACAGTATACTGTATCCAATAATACAAAAAAAGATCTTACAGTTAACTGTCTCAAAATAAACAAATTCAGATGTGGACTTGGGCAACTCCAAAGCAAATTCCACATCGTCCAACATTTTATTTAATTAACTGCCATAGTGTCGACCCTCTACCCCTGTGTCTGATCACTGGTTAGACTGGCATAATTGCCCATACTGATAGGGGTGGGCAAAAAAAATCAAT